>JAUCNO010001053.1:11468747-11488704 GCA_032353835.1 Enteromius viviparus
AGACACACAGGTGGATGGAATGATCACAAATGACAGACAGAACACATGGGGATCAAAACAAAACATCACATGACACGAAAACATGAAAGACAATAAACCACGGATGTTACAATATCATACCATATGTTATAAGTTCAGAGTGCAAATCTTTTGAAATGCATCTTGGTTATGTTACTGTGGTTAGTGTGTCATGGTTAATTTGTTACCATGTTTTTCTTCTTGTTGTTGTTCTGTGGTTATTTTAGTAAGGGATGCATTAACAGGTTAACAAAAAAAAGTACAATTTACATTGCTCACATATGAGGAATATAGACATTAAGTTTTTACTGTTTTAGGATTAAAAGAACTTTGAATAGTATGCATATACAGTACTTGTCTAGGTCAAATTTAAATAAAGGGTGATTTAGAGCCAGCTTTTTGTTTTATGCATGTGAAATTTAGGTACCAGAAAACAAATCAATTGCATATTAGTTACATTTGCTATATTTTCCTTTAAGAAGCCAAACAATTCAAAGAAAAAAAATCTTTAAAACAGCTGCTGTTCTGTCTGTTAATATTATAAAACGGACCTGGCTAAAATGAACCAACAATTAAGAGTTAATGAAGGTTAAGTATAAATACTGTAATAATAAAGTAATTAGACTGAATTAAGGGGACCTTATTGTGAAGTGCCACCATAATGAAACATTTAAAAATACAAGCATTTTCATTAGTGCTCTCAGAATTATGGACCCAATTGTATTTTATTGTTATGATCACTGTCGCCCAAAATCAGTCCCGACCGTACTCTAGGGTCATATTAAACGAGTGTTAAGGGTTTGGTTTGTGACCATCCGATTCAAATCCTAATTGCCAGACCAAAGGACAACTATAATGGCGGTTATCTGAGAGGCTCCCTTGTCTTTGAAGAAATGCAACTCAGACAAAAGTCCCAATTACACCCAGTTGTCCTGGGGCTCGGAAACAGGCAGTACGTCCTCAAGACTGAAACGAGATCCCATTCTGCAGTAAGCCTGCGGTTTCTTTACCTTTTTGTAGCTTCTATCTCTCCATTGGGTCAGACACCCCGAGTGCAAAACTTACTCAAAAAACACTGTTAAATGGGTGTAGAGTCCCCCTTCAGATTCACACTGAAGGAGTCTGCTTTCAAAGACACACTAGAGGATCCTTTTGAAGAGCGAGCGGCCCGAGGTTACTCATCCATGGACTCAATGAATCCTTTCAGAGTGGGGTACTCATATACAGACAGACTCAACAATAAGTGTTTGCTCACAAGAGGGTGCCCGGTGCAAGAAGACCAAGCCGTGTCATCTCTCCACAACTGTCCGTCATCTCAACATTTGCTTTCAAATAGAAAGAAAAGCTTAAAAATCTGAGAACATTTGAATGATTTGACTTCATTGAAACCAGATATAGAGATCTTAGCATGGTTTCTCGGTCACATGAGCATTAGATTGACAATCTTGCCAACAAATCCTCATATAATCTGCTTTTTTGTACAGAAGGAAGTACAGAAAAGACACTTTGGAACAAAGGCTCGCTAAGGATCTTCTAGGCTCCAACATTGTTCGGCTTGTGGCCCGAGCAGCTTGCATACAACTTCATGATTTAGAGCTTTTTTTTGTCCTCTTGTACTCGATGAAGGACTAAAACCCTGAGGATATTTTTCCTCCTGCTTTTGGAGGAGCTGATGTTTCTTATAATTGTTCACTGAAGTGAATCAGCCACCACAAAACACTGCAGCACATTGAGACCACTAGCAGAGGGCACAGGGAAGGTGACGAATTGGCAGTGAGAATGAACTTAATCCTCTAAGCTCTTGTTGGGGCTTGTCTTTGCTGTCCCTTCTTCCCTAGAAAAGACCCCGAACGTACAAAGCAACTCAAACAAGAGCTCCCACTCTGAGTCTGCTGAATGCTCTCAGGAAAAAAAAAAAGGTCCTGGTTCATATCTATGTGTTCTGCCAACTGTGTGGGGAATGAGCTTGCAGCTGCGAAAAAAAAACTGTTAAAATTTAGCGTGCGTAATATGTGAATACTTTCACAAACAACACAAAATCAATCCTGGAATAGTAAAATTAATTAATTAATTAATTAATTCTGAGTAAAAGAGGTACTTAGCCTTCAGATGTAACAATAAATGTTGATTATCAACCTCAAAAGGTTTAGCATCTTTGGAACATAGAGTTATCGTAAGAACCCTGCTTTGTGTGATTTTATCACTTTATAACTATAACACTGAAATATACATCGCTATAGACATTTATACAAAAAAAGAAAGATTTTTACAGATTAAAAACTAAATATAGAGGATAAAAACAAGACAAAACCAAAACGATAAAAGGGTTTCAGGACTCACTCTACACTCTCAGAAATAAAGGTACTGGGGTGTCACTGGGGTGGCATCTTTTCAAAAGGTCCAAGATTCAAATATGTACAGTTTAAGTACTAATATGTACCATACCGAAATAGTGTATTAGGTACAAACATATACCTTTTGATAAGGTACCGCTTTTGTACCTTTATTTCTGAGATTGAATAGTGGTTGGTTAGGGTCAAATGTTGGTCTATAGCTGTTGATAAAATGAGAGTCACACTTGGTCCAGTTTTCAACTACTGACTAACTATATGACTTTTGACTAAGACTCCTAATTTGCTGCTTATTATTGGTTATAAAGGTAGTTAATATCAGGATTAAGGGATCTATATGGTCAGGCAAAATAAGGCATTAATATAAGTATTAACAAACAGGCAATATGCTATAATATGCTTGCTATAGTTAATGGTGAGAAATAGTCTTTAAAATAAAATGTTACCAAAATGAAATTAGTAAAACATACTTAATAATTCTTGTAACAAATACATGGGATTTGCTTGAAATGCTTAAAAAAGAAAGAAAATAAAGAAAATGTCTGCTATTGCCCAATCTGTTTCGACCGTTTCATTTATAGAGAAACATTCAAATAAAGACTGTATTTTCTATGAAATATGTGACATTTAATAGTAAGCATTCTCATAAAAGAGTTCAGTGTCTTGCAACTCTATAAAAACCCTGCTTCAGCTTTTAGTAATGCAGGAATGGCCCTCAATTTTTTTTTTTTTTTTATACGTCTCTATCATTTCCCAAATACAGAATTGAATCCATATCATTAGACATAATAATAGCAATAATACTTTTTCCATTTACCTAAAGTGAACAAATAACTGCTACAAATAAAACTGATACCTGACTGATTTGGACATAAAGAGAGAGATTAACTTAAAGGAAATGAGAGGCATCTCCATGACAAGTTTACTTCAGAGGTGTCCAGTTAAAAGCATGGATAATAAGATTACTCTTAAAGTCAAATCTCCCCAGAAGACACGTTTGATTGACTGATCTTCAGCCAGGCCTACATGCTTGCTCTCATAACCAAACATAATCCTGTTTCACTCCAACCGTTTCCTCAGCTACACCTGAAGACTCAAGTCAGCACCACAAACCTATTAACAGTCATTTTACCCTAAATATATATAAATAACACGACCACTAACAATCTTGAAAATGAGGTCTCTGCGCTCATTTTTTACACACAACCATTTTGTACAAACGGGTAAAAATATCAATTAGCTAAAATGCAATTATATTAATTAAAGTGCAATACTTTTTATGCTAATTTTTACAAAAATAATACTAATAGTAATAAAATAGTATGATTTTTTTTTAAAAGTACAAAAATAAAAAGCAATTAAAAAAAAGGGGGTTGCATATGAAAGTATGCGATAGTGATGGAAAACATGCCCTAACACTAAAAAAATAATTTTAGCATCGTGTAAAATAGATATATAGCAGCAGTTATGAATTTAAAACAGTTGTTATGATTCATATCTGGATGATCTGTTTTTAAACTAGGCTCAAAAACAAATTTATTCAATGCATTAAAAAATGTCATTAAATCACAAATAATCAAAACAATAAACTAAAATGAATATCAGGGTAAGAAAACAGATTTATTTTGTTATGTACTTTATAGAACTGTACATGCCTTTAATAAATGCCTGTAAAGAAGAGTGAAAATCTTCAGTGGATGCTTTAGATTGTCAGGACATGCTGTGCTGCATCTATGCTGCCCTCTACTGTTACAGTCCAAACTCAAGAAACCGCCTTCATCCTTCTGATCACCCTCCTTCACACGCTCTCCAAACACTGACAAACATGAGAACGATTCAAATAGTCTATATAAATAAATTAATAAATATAATACACTGTATACATATAAAAGATGACGTGAAATGCACCCATACAGTAGTCATTTAATCGTTCTGCAGTCCAGGGATACCAATGTAAATGTTTTCAGTGGTAAGTCCACCGCACATGCTTTGCTTCCCATGCGTTTCTTACTGTTACACTAAACATTTAATGTTACTGAGTCAAGATATGTGTTTTTAAAAACAGTTACGAAAAGGTACTGAAACGTAATTTCAACTTCAGGTACAAATAATACAATAAAATATAATAATGATAAAAAAGGTGTTTTTGTTTTTTTTAAATGCAGAGAGGCGGTCAGTTTTAGTGTAACAAGTGAACAAGCCAAAACAGATCTACCCCATTTATACAAAACAATTATAGCACAGATTCACAGATTTTAATTTCAGTGACTGCTTTGGCACGATACTTCAGGTTAATAAACCGATCGATTTAATACTGGATTCTTGCAAGCCAATTTCAAACAGACACACGTGGATATTTCATAACAGCAGTTCCAAAGCAAATTGCTTCTAGTCTCTCAGCTCAGGTGAGGTTCTCGTGCTGCTCTCCGGACTCGGTTTTCTTGCTGAACATGGTGGAGAGTTCCTGTAACAGCAGTTCTTGTTGGGGACTGCATGATCTGTGGGACCTGTGTCTACCTGGGACGTGCAGGGAGTCCTCCTGGCCCAGAGCGTCTATTGATTCTCCAGAGGATAAGAGAGAGCGGACAGGGTTTAACCCAACCATG
Source organism: Enteromius viviparus (assembly GCA_032353835.1). Taxonomy (NCBI): domain Eukaryota; kingdom Metazoa; phylum Chordata; class Actinopteri; order Cypriniformes; family Cyprinidae; genus Enteromius; species Enteromius viviparus. The sequence continues at coordinate 11,473,723 of JAUCNO010001053.1, forward strand.
CGATCCAGGGAAGCGGCCTTCCTCTGTCCGAGGCTGACGGGCCGTGCCGGCACCTCCTGCGTCTCTGCGTGAGCGCTGGACAGGAAACTCGTCTCCAAAGATTTGAGCACCTGCAGGCCGAAGTCGCCCACCTCCTCATACAAAGGCTCGGGGCTTTCGATGCGCTCCTCAAATGAGTCCTGCTGCACCTTCATGGGCTGAGCGGGAAAACAAAAAAGAATGAGACACACCAGGAGGTCAAAAGATATCGGTTGTGGATTTCAAATGACACTTCATTACACTGGGATGATGTATCTTTAAACCAAAACACTACAAAAGGATTGAATTGAAATTAAAACAACCCAATATTCAATAAATAAATATAATGGTAATAATCATATTAACCATTTATCACACAAAGTCATTTGAACCTTGACAATAAAATAATAATACAACTTGTGTTATGATGATTATAATAATAGTTTGAACCCTGATAATAAAGAATAATAATTATTATTGTTATATACTCTCATTAGATGGTGTTATGTTGATTATAAATATTATTATCATTATATTTATTATTATTCATATTTTTTATTAGTGTTGATGTTGATGTTTTTGTTTTATTACATTACAATTTTATGCAACTATATATAACAAGAATAATATAGTGAATATACTATTATTTGAATCTGATCATATTACACACTATTATGGTTGATTATGATGATGATTATTAATATTAATTATTATTATGTTGTTGTTGTTGTTGAATGGCATTTGTTATTATTAACTATAATTACATAAACCTTATTTACACAACAACAATCATTTTAGATAATACGATAACTATATTGTTTAATTAATCTTAATTCATTATTAACTATAATTGTGCCATAATTGTATTGAATATATTGTAAGAAATAATTCATTATTAATTATTAACTATACATGTGTCATAAGTGTTTTGAATATAGTGTTATGAGAAATAATTAATTCATTAATAAATATAAATGTCATAATTGTATTGAATATATTATAAGAAATAATTAATAATTCATTATTAACTATAAATGTGTCATAATTGTATTAAATATAGTATTCTAAAAAAAAATTCATTATTAACTATAAATGTCTTAACTGTATTGAATATATTATAAGAAATAATGAATAATTCATTATTAAATATACATGTCATAATTGTATTGAATATTTTATAAGAAATAATTAATAATTATTTATTAACTATAAATGTCTCACAACTGTATTGAATATAGTATTCAAAAAATAATTAACAAATAATTCACTATTAACTATAAATGTGCCATAATTGTATTGAATATAGTATTCAAAAAAATAATTAATTAATCATTAATTGATTATTAACTATAAATATGTCAATTGTATTAAATATAGTATTCTAAGAAATAATGAATTCATTATTAACTATAATTGTGACATAATTGTATTGAATATATAAGAAATAATTAATATTTAATTATTAACTATAAATGTCTCACAACTGTATTGAATATAGTATTCAAAAAATAATTAATTCACTATTAACTATAAATGTGTCGTTATTGTGTTGAATATAGTTTTATAAAAAATATTTTTTTATAGTTCATTATTAACTATATTATCAGCTATGTGTGTCAATTGTAAACTTATAATGCTATGTGTTTCTAAAATACCAGTAAGCTTATGAACTTGTGTCGTTGTGTAAACAAAGTGTGTGCGTCCAAAGCAAATCAGTCTCCGGAACGAATATCGAACATCTCATCCATACAGGGGTCAGGTTTCCAGCACACTAGTGACTATTCTCTCAGGAAAATACCTAATCTGCTCAATCTCTGATTAGATGATCTACCTTTACGCTAACAAAAGAAGTATTTGTGGTTAGCGGGACATACACAGAAAGGGATTCGCTCCTCAACAATGTTCAAAACAAATTACTTCCTTTTCTGAGTTGAAACTTTTGTCTCAGTATCAGAGCGACATCATCAAGATAATTGGCCAATACATTAAAGACAAAAGCATGAAGCCCGCAGACAATTTGCTTGCGAAAGCTTTTGGGCTGGGACACACCAGTAGCTGCGGCATTTTCCCAAAACACAAGAGGTGAAGCCAGCTCCCTGCCCTCCCTCAAGGCTACAGATGCAGAACAAAGCAGTAGAAGCATTCCCGCTCCAAATGCATCCTGTCATATCAGGAAACCCTGCTACCCAACAGGAACCAAGGAAGTCAAAGGGAATTCCTCAATTAAATATAGGCTCTTTTGTAAAGCAAACCCTTAAATTTTGGAGCGTTTGTTAGACTCAGAAGTCATCTGATACTTTCCAAACCAGCCACTGTAATCAGAGGAATTGTGGCTGACTGTGTTGACGAAATGGCAACAAAACTTGAATGCAGAGGTGTGAACTGATCATTAAGTTGGATAATAGGAAATTTGTCACCCTCAGGTCGTCGAAGATGTAGATTAGTTTGTTTCTTCATCAAATTTGGAGAAATGTAGCATTACATCACTTACTCACAACAGTGGATGCTCTGGAGTGAATGGGTGCCGTCAGAACAAGAGTCCAAACAGCTGATAAAAACACCACAACAATCCACACCACTCCAGACCGTCGATTAATGTTCAGTGAGGTCAAAAGCTGTGTGCTTGTAATAAACATTCATAAATAAAGTTTTTAACAATTTTGAAAATCACAATTACAGACGCCACAATGCAATCGTTCGAAGTGGCAATAATGCAAAGTCCACTTATGTTATTCTGCGTGCTTAAGATGAGTTTTTTGTTTCTTTATACAGGTTATCGTAAGGGTTCACGGTTTTAATTTTAGTTTTAGTATAAGATTGTAACACCATTCATAGTTTTCTGTTATTTAATGTATTTAAAGAATAAACCAATCCGATGTATAGTTGACATTTGAGGCTCAATATTATAGAAAGGTTTATGTAAAAATATGACTTGCAGTTGCTTCAAACGAGGGTATAAACATCATTCAGTGTAAATTGCGATCATAGTAATTAATAATCTGAATTACAATTTCCTGGGAATAATAGACAATTTATCAATAAACAGAGCTTGATCTGTGCATATTTCCCATTTTTCCACTGGAGAACGCAGTATTGTGGATAGAAGACTACTAATACTTAAAAATGTTACTACAAACACACATTTTTTTGCAGAAGCAGATGTTAATTGATGGACTGGAGGGGTGTGGATTATTGTGATCAGCTGTTTTGACTCTGGTTTTGACGGCACCCATTCACTATAGAGGACCCATTGATGAACAAGTGATGTAAAGCTACATTTCTCCAGATCTGTGTGGATGAAGAAACAAACTCATCCACATTTTACATGGACCGAGGGTGAGTTTGTTCGGTTTAACTATTGTTTTAAAGTAATTCTTATATAAATTGCATTGGATTAATCTGCAAATAAAAAAGGGAACTTACAAAGAACATAGAGAGCGCCCTTCTCGTGTGGAGCTTTCTCTGCAAAAACACACAGACAGCAAGTTGAGATTCAAAGCAAAGACCAAGAGAGTGTTACATGCACTGAGCCACTAGAGGACGCCACAGTGTTGTACCAGAGTCTGATTGGCGGAGAGCATGGTGGAGTTGGTATTGCTCTCCTCTCCTCTGATGGGCACGAGCGGCATGGTGCCAAACTTCTGCTTGGAAATGTCAGAGGAAGAGTGTCGTCTCATCACAGGGGGGCGCAAATCATCATTCTGAGGGAGGAGGTTAATGTTAAGTTACAGCTCTTAAATGTCAATAAACGTTTAGACTTGTTCAATTTAAAATGTGCTGTACCTGTGCTTTCAGTAAATTAGTCATCCAGTCCCATAATTCAGTCTCACAGGAGCAGCTGAGGTACCTGTGCAGTCAAGGAGAGTGATTACCGTTCACTATGTAACTATAAATAGACACTTTCTATAAAGCTTGTGTAAAGCATTGAAAAAGAATCGTAAAATTCTTTATGTATTCATATTTATATCCTAGAATACACAGCATTGTTGCATACTTATTTACTTAATAACACACATATATATATATATATATATATATATATATATATATATATAGCGCTGTCAAATGATTAATCACGATTAACCACATCTCAAATATGGTTTTGTTTACATATGTGTGTGTACTGTGTATATTTATTTTGTATATATAAATGACACACAGTATATATTTTGTTAAATATTTTGATTGATTTTACATGTTTATATTTATACAATATAAAATATATTTAATTGATAAATATAAACTTAAAAAAATATATATATATATACTGTATATATATTTTTTTTTTTTTTGTTTTGTTTTTGTTTTTTTTATTTAAAAAGCTCTCGCTCTCTCTCTCTATATATATGTGTGTGTAAACAAAAATATAGGAGCTTGGCAAAAATAAATAAATAAATAAATAAATAAATAAATAAATAAATATGTATATATATGTGTGTGTGTGTGTGTGTGTGTGTGTGTCTCCTACACATATATATATATTTTTTTTTAAATCAAGCTCTCCTTGCTTTTAAAAAGTCTCTTAGTAAATCTCTTCAATCCTGCTCTATTCTATGCACACATATAAATGTAACCTATATAAATACTACTTACAGTTGCTGTTTATCCAGCATCACTGTTAATCCCCATCTGTAAGTAGATACACTTGTTATTTAGAGTTATAACAAGTTCACTGATGTAAAGAAGCTTATTGTGGAACATGGATCTCACTTTGTTGGTGGTTTTAACTTCTTCCTGATTCCCATGTAAATCTTCAGGGTTTTCAGTAGCCACTCTTTCTCAGGTTTGTTGCTCTGTGAAGCAGAGTTTTTTCTTTACGACGACACTGAACTCATTTACACAGAAGCCTCTAACGTATTGTAATGTAGAAGGTGAAGATGAACCGTGTACATACTTTTTTGTCCTTCATCAGGAGTAATCTGTGGTCTTTAATTTGGAAAGATCGCTCCTGGAATTTGTTTCCCTGCAAGAGCTTGGGCGGCTCTTCCCGACACTTCAGCACTCCAGACTTCACTATCTCACTCTTATAGGCTGCAGCCCACAACAACACACAGATACAAGGTCAACAACACTACAGCTGCATGATTTTGTAGTTTTGTATACAGTTGGTGTTTTTCCAGTGACAAAAAAGGTTTTAGTATTGTATAGTTATAGCGGTGTAGTAATTTGACATTTTCTTGTATTAGCTTTTTCCGAATTTCTTTCGAGTTGGTTTCACCTGTGAAAATGTCTATAGCTTCTCCTCTAGGCACCCTCTTCACCACCAGATACGCTGAGCTGGGATCGGCCATTTTACACCACTGTAGCGCTTGTTCCAGAACCTTCTCTTTGGGGTGAAGAGGTCGCTCTGCAGAAATGACATGCTGCATTTATCTACTGCTTCAAGTGTGTTTGAATTAATTAATTTGCGTTATGTTTTTACCTAGCTCTCCTTCCTCGATGGCCTCAAAGGTCATCCACACGTCTTTTTCCCCTGCAGGAATGTTTCTCATATACAGCACCTGATTGGTCAGCTCCTCAGCACACATGGTGGGAGACACCTGTGGAAGAGCCACAGCATAGGGCTGCATTAATGGGTTAAATATGCCACCGTGTGGCAATGCAGTGCAACAGCAACTCTCCATCGAGCAAACCCATGAAATACAGAAAATTGCATTTATATTAAAAAATAAACAAATTAAAAAAATGTCAGAATTGCGAGATAAAAAGTTGCAATAACATTTATATATTAAATATAAAAAGTTAAATATATACACACACATTTTTTTATTTTATTTATCAAATATGACCTACTTACTTTCAGAGTGATGCAACAATCTGGTATCTTTTCTTCTAGATACACTTCAATAATCAAGTCCCCTGCCTGTGAGAGCTGCCATAAACATAAAAAATGTAATATTCATAACAAAAATGGTATTAGGAATATTTTAAAATAAAAAAAATTGTTAATAAAATAAATGCATCAGAAATCCCTACCTGTGTGTCTCTCCAAGTGGTTATCAAACTGATTTCCAGTTCAATCTGAGTTTGATGTTCTTCGTCAATCTGTCCAAACACAGAATGAGAATGCTTAAAAAGCATTACACAAAAAAGTATACAAAGGTACTGCCATATTTTTGTGTCATTGTAGTATTCATGTGCGTGGTATTCAGAAATATGTATGGTATCGTATCATCACCTAATATCACATCTTTACCACATAATATCATGTTATTCACTTACATCAAATATATACAGGTAGTTATCGATGAGGTCTTCTATGATTTTGACCTCATGCTCTCCTTTCCCATCAGTCTGAAACAGGCTGGGAGCGAACAGCAGAGACAGGTTCTTGGTGCACATCTGATTGAGATCAGCGCACTTCTGCACCCTAAGACAGAGGAAGAGAAAGCCTTGTGAGAGAGGCTATAAACGAACAAAGAGCAGACGTGGCTGAATCAGAATCAGAATGAAGACTCACCTGAAGAGATGACTGATGAGTGCTGCTAAAGTCGTTCTGTTGACCCGGGGTAAACCTCGAATCAGCTCTTTGTATCGGTCCAAGCGCTGTGGCTTTAGCGGTATCTCTGCAAAAAGTATGACAAATCACCGAGACAACTCAAACCAGGCAAAATCCAGTTTCTGTTACATGCTTAACATGCGTGGAGTGAAATTTACTGTTTTGTTAAACCACTTTTTAATTGAAAAATGTATTTTTCAAGTGGAAGGATATCATTTTAAAATTGATAATGATAAAGTTGGTAATGCCCACTTGTGATTTTGATTATAGTTTTATCATTTTTGATTTAGGAAAGGATGCATTAAATTGATCAAAAGTAACAGTAAAAACGTATGTAATAATGATATTTGAAAAGAACGAACCTGCAAATGTCTCAACTGACCAATCAGAATCAAGCATTCCAGAGAGCCGCGTAATAAATTGTAATAATATTACTATTACTGTTTTTACTGCAATTCTGATCAAATAAATACAGGCTTGGTCAGCATGACCTTAAAATTTTGAGTGGTAGTCTGTTCACTGTACACAGTATATAACATTAGACATTAACTCTTTGTCCTACAGTCAGACCTAAAGCAAGACGTTTTAAAGAGATTATCAGCACTGAAGACAAGGTTATACCGACAGCCCAAAGTGAGATGCGACCCAACACAAACTCAGCCGGTGGAGATGGATAGTTGTGCAGTTTGTTTGGAGCAATACCACAACAACCAGGTGTCAGATCTTCTGGAAATTACTATGCTTTTGCTTGGTATAGTTATAATTCTTCAGTGAAGAGAGACGGTTTAATCACTGCTCTTTTTGGGTGTGTTTTAGTGTTTGAGGGTGTTACCTTGCCTCCATGAATTCCACAGAGATTGTGTAGATCCCTGGCTACTCCTTCAGCAGACCTGTCCTCTCTGCAAACGTAGCGTGCTTGGTGAGAAAGACAAACATGTTGCAATTTGTAAACCGTTTTTACTTAATGGTCTACTTATTTTTGCTTCATGCACGCTGTAAATCAAGGTGAACTGAACTGAACTCTGTGTTTGCCAGGTAATTTTTATTGAGCTGGACCAGGAAGAGCTCTGGATTATGAATTTGTATGAATTGGATCGACTGATTCAGACTTTTCACGGCAACTAAACCCCTCCACCGTACTGTAAGGTCAGAATATCTCCATTTGACCTCTCCAAAGACTATAAACCTTGAGTTCTTTTTCAAGAGAACCCAGGAGTCAGGACTAGTTCCTGATCTTTACTCAAACCACTTGAGAAGTTTCTTGAAGGTCGGTCCTTGTACATGGGATCAGTTCTTTTGCGCACATGTTGAACCGGCTCGACAATTACAAGATGCACACGGAGTGTGAAGTTAAGGAACCGTCAAGTCTCAAATTTTTGTTTAAACAAGGGTTGGCGTAAAGTTTGCATAAAATTATTCTTAGAAAAAAATAAGAAATAGTATCTGTCAGTACAATATCAATCAAATATGTGACCCTGGACCACAAAACCAGTCATAAGGTAAAATTTTACAAAACTGAGATGTATGCATCATATGAAAGCTCAATAAATAAGCTTTCTATTGATACATGGTTTGTTTGGATACATCTATTTGAAAATCTAGAATCTGAGGGTGCAAAAAACTCAAAATACTGAGCAAATCACCTTTAAAGTTGTCCAAATGAATATCTTATCAATGCATTTTACTAATCAAAAATGACGTTTTGATATGTTTACAGTAGGGATTTTACAAAAAATCTTCACGGAACATGATCTTTACTTAATTTCCTAATGATTTTTGGCATAAAAAAAAAAATCTATAATTTTGACCCATGCAATGGATTTTTGGATATTGCTAAACCCCAGCGACTTAAGACTGGTTTTGTGGTCTAGGGTCACATTTATATAAATATATGCTTGAATAAAAATTTGACATAATGAATGTATGTGACATACATATTGAGACGACAGATGCTGAAAACACGATTAACCATGACAAACATACCTGTGAACAGTATTTGTAACCGAATACAGTAAACCATGTTAGCAGTATTTGTTAGTAAATAAAAAGTAAAGCAAACAGCAAAAACTGCACCGACAAACTGTTCAAATATCTTAATGATATTGTAAGCAATTCCTTCTAGAACAGCATGTACCTGATATCACTCATCTACATGTAAAGATAAAACACCAGTCTCTCCTAAACGCTAATGTTCACCCCACGAGAAAACCAGTAAGTGTTTTCTTCTGACCTTAGAGTACATATAACCGTTTACTAAAAAATTACTTTGTTTAAATTTTCTCACCATGTTTCACTTTTGAGCAAGCTAATCTACTAGCTGTGTGTGTACATCTGTGTGTGTGCTATGAGGCAGTGATCAATAAATCGGGGGCACGACTGTGACAAAGGCACCATATTGAAGAAATGTCAGACACTCTCACATGGAAAGGAAACAAGGCCACAGGGGAGGAACTGCACTCTTTCTCTCTCTTCCCTGTGGAGGATGAGAACTGTGATCACTCCTGAGTATTCCCTTATGTCAATGTATCCGTCTGCTGCAATCTCACTTCTGAGCCCTGAGAGAAAAAGAAGGAGAGAGGCTGGGCTCCGACTCACTAAACCACAGCGCTGGTTGTACCTTACTGCCAGGCCGACGGGCATCTCCTGTTATTAATAAAGCTATTGTATATGTTTTTCTGAAAGCTCTTGCTCTTTTGCCAGCAGAAAAAGAAACTGGGCAGTGCAAAAAACCTTTGACATCAACAATAGATAGAAGGGAAGATGAAGGAGAACAGGCCTCTACCGTTCAGACTAATTAGCGATCAAAAATGAACATCCCGCATAATTATAGTAGCACTTTATTTTTGCTTCAAACAACATGCATTGCTTAACTTGTGCCTTGAACACTGACACAGAAGAGAAGAAATTGTTGAATTAAGTTGATGATATTTTTAAATAGTTTAATAAAGTTATGGTTGATCCACTGACGGACTATTTTAATAATCTACCTTTCTGGACCTTGAACATTTCAATTGCATTGCTGTCTACGGATGATCAGAAAGCTCTCAAATTTCATCCAAAATATCTTAATATGTCTCTTACGGATTTGAAACGACAAGAGGGTCATCTTTTCAGACAATTAGTCCAAAAAAATGCATAAAAAACAGCTGCTCTCTAAAGGTCAGTGCACTCACAGATCGATTTCGAGTTAATTTAGGCATGTTATCTGTGCTGTGATTAGCCCAGCCATTTACAGTCTGACCCATTTAGACTGATTTACCAACCTGTTGTGAGTCTGAGAGGTGCATTATCCCATTGGCCAATCATATTGAGATCTTGTGCAATTTTAGCCTGCATTTGAATCATCTGGGCCAGCATCCCTTCCAGCCCAACACTATCTTAACCAATGTTTCCCTGACCAAGGAAGACAGGGAAAACAGTATAGTGAAAATAATTACACTTGAAATTGAAAGTGTGCCTGTATGTGATGTTACTCAGAAAAGGGTCACAAGTCAATCTAAAAGTTAAGTTCAGTAAACATACAGTGTCTTTTGTATAGGCTATTCTTTAGCTAGGTGACCTAAGTCCATGTGGATTAAAATACAGTCATATTTACATAACCGTAGAATAACCGTTGAGATTAACACTTTTTTTTTCGGGGGAAATCAACAATTTTCAGAATTTATATATCAAACTAAAGTATCATATTCATATTTAAAAACACTCTGCAGTGAGTTTGAGTCTAAATGATTAATATATGTGCAGGGGCTCCAGGGCTGGTCATGTTCTAATCACCATCTAAGGACAATGGACTAGTGGTATCTGTCTAGTCTCACAGGAGACTGAATCGAGATGTACCCCCCCCATCCTCCTCCCAGCTGAGGAACAGAAAGAGAGAGAGAAGACACAGACGTGGTGGCTCATACTATCTCAGTAGGATATGGCTGGTCATTTATCATCTCTCACTCATTAACACTCAGTGAGGGTGAGAAGAGCTCGGCACACATTCCCCAAACCACACTCCATCACAGACAAACTACTGCCACCAGATGACTTCAAATTCAAGATCTTATAAAATCTTATTTCCCCTCTAAGTTCATCTCCAGAACACAATTTAAGATATTTTGGATGAAAACCGTGAGGCTATGTACTGTATAGTCCTGACTCCTATGTACTGTATACATACTGGATGTTGTGAATGAGTAGGACATTGTGGTGTATTAGTGATAAAAAATACTGTTAATTTAGTGTGTTTGGACATCAGTGTATCGTCACGGGCTGCATATTTAGGATAAATTTAAATCTTTGTATGTGTTCTACTGAAGAAACAAATTCGCCAACATCTTGGATGCCCTGGGGGTAAGATTTCATTTTAAAAATGAAAACGCATGTGGCTTTTCACAGTTAATGAAGAAAATATAACTCACGTTTGCCAGTGCAAAAAGTCAGTGGCACTTTAACTTTTCATACTTTTCATATCACATTTCAGAAGCCAAATGCACTATGATGTTGTCTTCAAGAAATACTTGTATACATAAAATATATACAAGCCTTACTGGTTTTAGTTTGCGCCTTACATTTATCTGAAGGTCAAAGTACCAGAAGTATGTGTACAAGAAAATCATTTAACAGGAAAATACTTTCACAAAAATATTTCAACGAAGCAAAGTAGGTTCTCATGAAAGCGTGGCTCCCTCTACCTGTCAGTGGAGTACAAGACACATGAATTATATTACCTCTCCTTCTAGATTCTAGCCCGGAATGTGTCTTTGAAAAGACATTTGATTTCCACTTGTAGCCAAAAAATGCATAATTAATTGCTAATCACACACGCATAAATAAAGTAGGGGTCAGCCCAGGTGGAAAGCAACATCAGCAGGCCAAGCACAATCATTTATCAGAGCAGCTCACTGCAGGCTTTGACCCAAAGCAATGTGTTTTAATTACAATTATTTACTCAAGTGTGAACATGCTCAGGGATCAGTCTTTAAACAACTGCATTTAAGTGTCAAACAGCTATAAAATCAGCTCTGCGTGAATTTTGTGTTTAACAATTGCACTTAACAGGTTTCAGGATATTGGCTGTAGTTTCAAATTTGGTTTGTACCACAGCCTTATACAGTCAGAGCACGCAGATCAACAGATTGCTTTGTGCAGTAAAAAGATCCCCCCGTCTCTTGATTTCATAGGTCAAATTCAAAAGCTTTACTTTTAAAGGGGTCATATGATGCGATTTCAAGTTTCCCATTCTCTTTGGAGTGTTACAAGCTGTTAGTGCACAGATAAGATCCCTGAAGTTGCAAAGATTAAAGCTTCAAAGCGATATAAATTATGACTTGTTTCTGCCGGTTGCTGGATGCACTGTGTGTCATTCTGAAAGTAAAACTACTTTATTTGTGCTTCCAAAAAAGAACATAACTAGAAATCAGTGGTCAAGTTGTATTCAGAACACTGTTCCAGAACAGTTCAACACAAATATTAGTGTGTTCAGTGCATTCACGGAGGACAGACTCCTAAAACCTGGAGATTAGCCTATACTGTCTGTGCACTATAAAGTGAAACAATTGTACCTCTGCAAGGAGAGTCTGGCGCTTCTGACTCACAACCTTTAAATAAGTTACATATTCTTATAAAAATACCTGCTACTTACTATTCAAATGTGAATTTTGAGCAGTGAACGGTAATTTTTTTTGCACTTGACAGCTGGCCAATCAGAGCAAACCTCACTTTTTTTTAGCTTTGTACAAATCCACCTGTTCAGAAGGCGGGGCTAAGAGGAGAAACAGAAATGTACAGTATGTGGAAAATAATGTGTTTTTGCTCTCGAACTGCATAAACACTGCATTACACAAAATAATGTTCTTTTTAGCTACATCATATAAAGTGAAGTGACCATTTACTTGGAATACTTGGAATTTGTGCTCTGCATTTAACCCATCCAACATGCGCACACACACACACACACAGCAGTGAGAAGTGAAAAATCACACACACACACACACAGTGAACACACACCCAGAGCAGTGGGCAGCCATTGCGACGGCGCTCAGGGAGCAGTGTCTCGCTCAAGGGTCTTACCTCAGTCATGGTATTGAAGGTGGAGAGAGTGCTGGGAATTCACTCCCACCACCAACAATCCCTGCTGGACCTAGGACTCGAACCCGTGACCTTGAACTCCCTATCCATTAGGCCACGACTGCCCCCAATAAATTATGACACCTTTAAAGTGATAGGTGACTCAAACAATGACCCTGTCATTATTTACTACCTCCCATGTTGTTCCAAACCTTCAGAAGAACAAAAAAGATGATATTGGAATTGCATAAAGTTATATAATGAGGTGTTTTTTTCTTTTATAAGAACATTAAACTGTGGAAGGTTTTACTTTCAAGTTTTTGTATGAAGTACACATGCTTAAACATATGTTTAATTTCTCAGAACTATAGCATGTTTTTTTTAAAGATATAGTTAGCATTCAAACCTGATTCAATTTATCAGTTTATCATTTAATGTATCAGCATCACATGCATTTTAAACACTTTTGTCCTGTTCTTGCTTCATCCATGTGATAAATGCATGTCCTTTAAAAAGATGGTTCTTCAAGCATATTTACTTTAAATACTCAATAACTTTAGGTCTAAGATGATAAGATGAGAATCTAAGATGGAAAGTAACTTTTTGTTTTAAGTAAAAATACATAATAAAATGGATTGAGGATAACAGTTGTGGTGAGTGAGAGAGTTTTTCTGGTAAAATAAAAATAGTCCAACCAGATGCACTTTTGCACACATTTGTTCTAGCTTTAATGCTTGGCCGCAGCTCCCGGTATGCCCAGTGCGACAGTCAAGTTTTCCTAGACAAGTGGCTAGTTTTATAAAGGACAGTCAGAGGATGGTTTTGTAAAGGACAGCTGTGTGAAGGAGATTGATATTTTCTGACCTCATCCTCCAGGGGGTTTTGTGAGTTTCTTTGACAAACAGAGCTATTGATATAAAGAAAGTTGCATTAAATAGCAAAAGACAGATAGTTAGATGACTACTCATCTGGCATGAAGGTTATTAGTTCAATATGACAGTAACGAGATTTCATTTAAAAAATGAACACACTTTTAGCAACACTCACTGAACATTATAAGTAATCTCATTTCACAGAAAAGTCCTCATAAGCATATTGGGTTGGGTTTGATTGCTCCAGAGGTTGTTCAGAAGAGTGCACTGATTTCTGCACCACTAGGGGAAATAAAATTGCAAAAACAGACACCTAACATTTCTATAGGACTTTCTGCATTTAAAAACATCCTTCCATGTTTTGGACCAATTATAGATAGTCCAAACTCGATTACATTAACAATTGAGACTGCTGAGATTATGTAAAGCTGCATACCCATGCATTTATGTTGAAAAAAAAAGGAAATAGTTTCCCCCAAAAAATGTGATCTGTAAGCACTGATGAACAGGAAAATTACCAGTAGATATCTTCAGTTTCAGATTGTTTCCAGTACAAAACCTTTCAATGACTTCAGATTGGATTCTATTGTGGACTGCTTTGTTTGGTGCTTTTTTTAAATTGTAAAGCAAAAATCGCCATCCATTTCATGTATTTCACTATGCAAAGAAAGTAATCTTGGGTCAGAACCACATGACAATGGCTCCAGCAACAAACAACGACAAAATGTTAATTTTTTGGCAAGCCTCTGCTTTAAAATTCAACTTCTGGCTGCATGTGTGAGAGGGTAAAGGAGACAGAGAAAGTGTGTTTATGATTAATGGACTGCAGGTAAGCTTCAAAGTCGTCTGAAAGACCCTGTGAGATAAAGACATCAAACCATGGGAGGTGACATAAGAGCGAGAGAGAGAAAACAAAGCCCACACACACACACAGCAGGGAGGCACGTGACTGAGTGTGTGTTTTAGTGAGCTGTCAGAGACATGCCGGTTTAGATAAACACAGGTGGAGTAAGTGTGCATACTCAGCAAACCCTTGTACACTATATAGGCCTACATGTGGATCTGTGTATGGTCCCAAAGCAAAACAAAAACTAACAAATAAATCTACTCAAAAATTATCCCAAATCTGAAACATACCAGGTTGAAGACAGATATAAAGCCCAAGCAACATGAGACGGCAAACCATTTAAGTTCATAGTCTCTATCTGGGAAAATCCAACTCAACAGAGTTGAGCACTACAGTTCAATATGGGATCGGTACAGTTTCTTTAAAAACAAAAAACAATACATTTATCCACTAAGGACCCATCAAATTGATAAAAACAGTAATTTATGAACCATTCTTTGCTGAATGCTACAGATGTTATCAAGAGCCTCAATCTAAACTAGGGTTGGGTCGATAGACGATGCCATCGTCCATCGCCGATGGCCGATAGACATCACGATCCTCCGCCCCGCTGCAACAGCAGCAACAAGCTCGCGAAAAACACACTTAATCTATGGCGGCAAATCTATGCCATTAATAAGCGAGTGCACCAC
>JAUCNO010001053.1:11512103-11547446 GCA_032353835.1 Enteromius viviparus
CCCGATCACTCATTGGACAGATTATACAGCAGATTCAGAGCGTGGTCACGCCGAGGCGTTCCCAAAGCGTTTCAGGACGCAGTGTGAGTTCCTGAAAAGGAACTGGCTGGTTCATAATCCATAATAACACGTACCCAATAAAACATCATCTTGACTGAATCAGGAGAGAAATATAAACAGATTAAGTCCGTGTTAAGTCAATATTAAATGTGTGTTCTGAGTTTGTCACATAACAGAAAAACGTGTTATTAAACAAACAGCCAAATATGAATGCTAAAAAAAGAAATAAGGTATCAAAATCTTTAAATAAGCCATTTGCCAAAATAAGCTGTTTGGACTCTCATTCTGACGGCACCCATTCACTGCAAAAGATCCAATGGTGGGCAAGTGATGCAATGCTATTTTTTTCCAAATCTGTTCCAATGAAGGAACAAACTCATCTACATCTTGGATGACGTCAAGGTGAATACAGTACATTTTCAGCAAAAAAGTATTTTTAGGTGAACTATTGAATCCCTTACTATACCATAACACAGAAAAAATAAGAAACATATTACTGAACATAATTATAATGATCCTAATGATCAAATTATAATCATACTACAAATAAAACACATAATGCCAGTGTTTAATTCACTCACAAACAATAAAATGTCATGAAAATAATGACAAAAGAAATTCATCCTTATAATTTACATCTTCACAGCAGGCCATTTTCAGGCGTGCATGTGTTAACATGTTTAATAGCTTCGGTATGTGCATTAGTTGATATTCCATGTGTTGACAGCACTATATTTCAAATCAAAGACCTACACTTAAAAGCATTCCTGCCGTGTTTTCTGTCTCTCCTGTGACTCTTCATTAACGGTCAAACAGCACACTTTGGCTGCTGAAAGAGCGTCAGGCATCAATGCTCATTCTTACACTGCATCCCTTCAACACACTATTACATTAGCGTCAATTTACTTAAAGAGCAAACAAAGTCAGACATCACATGAGTGTAAACTCGAGTCATGCTTTTAAGACCACTATATGACCTACCACCTCTCATTCATCTGTTTCAATTAGACACCGCCTTTAGAAATTGACTAATGTAGAAACTATGTTCACACACATTCACAGAAGGACTTTTCTTAAGTGTTTTTAGTCTGTAGGGACTTTTCTAAGTTATTTTGTTATTTAAGGAATGTGAACTTGAGAAAACTTGTTCCTCCCTCTTATCTGTTCTGTCTGCCTCAGAGTCCAGCATCTAATTGGAGGTGTATGAGGTTTATGGCTCTTGGAAGGTAATAATCACAGCACAACTTAACGGTGTATATTTTGTCACTGAAAGGAATACGCTCAGCATATATTTACATAAACATCTCAGGACCGCTGCAGTGTTTGTTAACAGTAAACCACTGATCAGATATTTTAAACTTCTTATTATTTTAAAGCGTAGAACAAAAAAACTAATTACATATAATTATTTGTATGTAGATTTGTAAAACCTTCCCATCCTCTCACATAAGCAAGTGATTCATTCATTAATCGCTTTAAAAAATAAAACGTTTTTGTTTAGATAGTATATCTGTTTTTTGTATATTTATTATGTACATATAAATATACATACATGTATTATGAAAAATGTGTTTATATAAATATATTTATATATAATATAAATTATATAATTATAAATATATATGTTTGTGTGTGTGTACATAATAAATGTACATAGTACACACACATATATATACACATAAATATGATCCTATGAATACACTACTTTTTACCAATAACTTACCAATAAATGTACCACTTTGATATAAGAAAAAAATATTTCATTGCTTAATATCAACATCATACAATGCATTGACATAGCAGTGTTAATTCTGACAGCAAATTCTGACTTAGTCTTAGTCTTTTGAATAACACACCATTTAGTTTTAGTCATTTACTCTTTTAGACTTAGTCTAGTTTTAGAGGACCAAATATTAGCAGGTTTTTCTGCACGGTTCACACTCATTGGAATATCCAACAGTGTGTTATGGAATGGTATTAAGGGAATATGCAATACAGACACAATGATTCTAATACAAAAAAAATATTTTATTATTAAACATCAAAAACATAACGGTGTCTTCTTTACAAAAAATACTCTCATATAAAATAAGCATAAGCCTGCCCTACCTGAAAAGATGCATTCTTCCTGAATTACATGCAAAGCATATGACATTATTTTACTATGAACTGCAATATTTTTGAAATAGATAACCACTGAACTTATTGTCTTCTACTGTCTTTGCAAACTTTAAGAAAAATAAAGTGCAATTCTCAAAAATAAAATAACAATTGGCAAATAGTCCTTAAAGCTGAAGTAAATAAAAAACCTGCTTTCTCAGCATTGACAATACAGGTAAATCACATTAACAGCATCTTCTTCATCCCCTGTTACTGTCCTGTGCATGCACTACTGCTACAGAAAATACTGTAAATAGCGGTGAATGCAAGATTTCTATTTGTTTCTGTTCATCTTAAGGAAAGCACTTCTCTTCAATGTGACCCTTCTTCTGTTGCGCCATCCTCTTGTAAGGGCACCTGTGATGCTGAATACCCTCATTGCAAAAGCTTGAGAAGCTGGCATAGCTAGCAAAATGTTTTAAACTGTGATAAAACTCACTCTTTCCTAGCCAGAAGTCTGTTCCTGTGTCCTCAGTGATGGGACGTGAGAGTTCTTCCTTGTACTTGATCATCTGCTGCCTGATGCTGGTTGTGGAGGTTTTCTGTTTAGGTCTTGTAGTGTGGCATTTTGCGCTGCTTCTGGTTCCTCAATAATTTCTTCTGCATCATCTTCAGACTGGTCCTCCTGTTTTGTTTATTTGACCACATAGTCTTCTGCCTGTCTCAGCAGTTTCTCGATACTTCCATCAACCCCATCAACATTAGCAAAGATTTCACAGACAGTTGGATTAACAAAGCAGGCAGCTGCTGCAAGTGGTGAGGACTTTTCATCAGTTGCATTCAATATGCAAGCAAAACGCTGGTTTATATTTGATCTCATTTTCTCTGCAAGAGTGTCGAGGTCTCTGTACCGAGTGTTCACTGCAAAGTCAGTTAGGTGGCTCAGCAGATCAAAGAAGGCAGGAACCGCTAGAGACATAGATGTGGTGTCACTCTGGAGAGTTTTAGTGTGTTCCGCAAAAGGAAACAGTAAGTCATGCAACAAGGAATGCTTTTGCCACTCACTAGTAAGCAAACTGTCCCATCCCATTTGTGATTTGACAGACTGTGAAGATTCGTCTGGCCATGTTAAATGGCTTGACCAGAGTGTGGGACAGTCATTTACAACACTAACACAACAGGGGTCCAATAACCTGTGTTGCAACTGACTTTTACCAGAGACTTAGCTTTATCAAAGACTCTTTTGACAGTTGTTTCGTTCTGCAACATGTGGACCACAAGTTGTATGACATGCACCACACATGGTGTCCAGTCCATTTCCATGTCTACAAAGACAACCAAATAAGTCTGAACCTAATAAAGTGGCTGGTGTATACACTGTACATATGTAGTGTGTGGCAATCATAAATGTTATAATTGACTGTCAGGTGAAAGAATAAAATAAACATGGCTCAGCCGTGGTCATCAATTTCAGAGTCACTTTCCATTGTGGACCCAGGGAAGTATTCCTCAGAGCTGGTTTCATCTGCTGTGGTGTTTTTAAAAGTTGCCACCATGTTACTCCTATTCTCTGTTATTACCATAAGGATCTTCTCCTTTGGTGTGAGCCACTCTTGCATACATTTGTCCACACATGCTTTAATAGCCTGGGCAGTGTGTTGTTGACCTAGTTGTTGAAGGGCCAACAATATGTGTTCAGGTTAACTTTTTTCAACACAAAAGTAAAATGAACTTATAGCAAGGAATGAGGCTGTCAATTAGGGTTGGGCGATGTCAACCAATTTGGTATCATATGTCTAATGTCTAATGTGAAACATCGCGATGGACGATGGCATCGTTGTCGTAGGTGGCGGTTGTTGGGAGGGGTTTAGTTGTAACTAAAACACCAAGCCACGCCCCTCAGCCCTCATGCGAGCAGGTGAGAGAAGATCGAGCGGAGGAGTGATCGTGCGCAAGTGCTTGAATTGCGCGCAGATGACATATCAAGCGCGCACAAGGGTTTGAAATTGTGGGCCCTGTTTCTTTGCATGTACATCTGTTTTCCTCTCGCAGAAATGATTAACCGCACTCGCTTATTAATATCATAGATTTGCCGCCATAGATTAAGTGTGTTTTTCGTGAGCTGGTTGCTGCTGCTGTGGCGGGGGGAAGGATTGCAATGCCGGCTCAGCATTGTGATGTCTATCAGCCATCGGCAATCATGTCAATCATTTTTTTGTCCACAAGGCAAGGCTAATGGATACTTTCCAGGCAACAGCCAGCCTCTCTGAATTTTTGTTTTTCATGTTCATACTGAGTTTCAATCACAATACTAATTTTAGTTCTTTGGAACTGTTAGTCTCCTATCTACCATCATTAGCACTCAAGTCTTCATCCTCAATTGTTGTGAGTGGTAAACCTGTGCGTCCAATCCATCTAGCCATGGTTTACTCCTTGGTCTGTTGTTCCTCTGATTCTGTCTTGAACTTAGGAAATCTGAGATGACCTGCTGCTGGGTTGCACTAGTAGCACTAGCTTTAATTCCCCCTGGCCCATGGTCATCTTTATCTTCAGATGTCTTCTGTATCTATGAGGATATATAATGAAGAACGAAGTTGTGATTTCTCTTTTTTCTTGTCCTCTCGAACACACACACAAACACACAGATACATACAGGCACCCTCTTTTTCTCAAACACCATTTCTCAAGTCATATATTATACAACAACATCTAATTGTACACATTACTTTTAAACACTATTGTTTAATCATTACAATTCAGAGGTGATTTCCTTAAGCTTAAATTTTATTCCAAGTTTAGAGGAAATGTGGTGTTTTATCTGATAAAATAACCTTATGCTTACCTTGGCATGTATTTTTGGATGAGCCGTCTGTAAATGTCACTTCTAGTTGGTGGTGTTTTTCCCAGAGATTTTTGCTCCACAGAATTTCCAGACGCTCTTGTTGTCATATGTGAAGTTTGACCAGATGTCAATTCTTTGTTTTCGTCCAAGACCAAGGTCTGACATTTCTGTCGTTCATGAGACATGCCGTTGCCCTCGGACCACGTGCACAAAACATTAGCAAGTTGCTAATGAAAGAAGCCAACTAAAATTAACCAAAGCCATGTAACCAAGACTATGCAACTAAGCACCACTAAATCATCCTGGAAACTTCAGCTTCTGAAAATGGCTCTGCTAAGATCGCCCTGCTCTCTTCCCCATTCGTCCGCCCTAACATTTTCCTCTCATTTTTATTTGTTGACTAAAGTGTCAGTTATATTTCCTCGTCCATGAATAAGGTTCGTTGGCGGATATTTTTCAACACAGTCTTCGTCAAGGAAAATAACACTGACTTCAGGGTTTCCCAAACTGAAGGTAATGTAAGAACTGCAATGGGTTTGACTGAGTTGAAAAAAAAGCTATAAATAAATGAAATCATAAATATATAAAATAAAATAAATTATTTTGAAAGAAAAGCATTTTTCAATTAAAATAATAATATTTAATTTTACCTGCAGGACATTAATTGACACCAGATTCAACAACTTTGAATGCAAGTGTGTTTGCAAACGTCTGGTTCACACGCACTTTAAGCATTTACAATTTTTTACATTTTTAATGCTTTATCACTAACTTCTGGAGAGAAATAGCACAGATACTGGACAAGAATAAGCTCTCTAATCCATGTGTGTCAAGCGTGTTTGCATATAAGCAGAAGGACAGTCTATGCGTTTGTGTTCACATCAAAACTTATTTTACTCACCCCAAGCCACCATTCTTTCATCTAAAATATAATCCTGGCTCTTCCAAGTTTGGTAAGGCTGGTGGATGGATTAAAAAATTATGGAAGCCCTCCTGATGATGTAATGCAGACGACCGAAATATACTTTGGCCTTTAAGCTGTAGGCAAGTTTGTTTTGTTATTCGGCCCGACTCTGTTTTCTGAAACTTTTTTTGAAAAAAAATCACTTACCCTGCTTTTACATTAATATTTGTGTTATTTATTTTATTTGATTTTTATTTATACTATTTTAAACGTTTTGTTATTTATTGTTAAAAACTTGCCTGTCTGTTTGTGGTCAAATATTTTGCAGTGTTCACATGTTGTTTATTACTGCATGTAACTCATTAAAATAGTTTAACTTCAAAAAGTTGATTACAAAATGCACCAAATTTTTTTTTTATGTTTCTGTAGAATAAAATACTGTACAATTTTTCCCAAGACTGTATATTTTATCATTAAGGATTTATTTTAAAAAGTGTCTTGTTACACCCCTAGTTGGGGGTGAGTAAAATATGCCGTAATTGAAATTTTTGGGTGAACTATTCCTTTAAGTATTCTTTGGGTTTAAGGTTTGTGCTTAGCAGGTTAGCAAAACCTATGTATCCTTAATAGTGGCTATTTTTTTATTGCAATGTGTCTTACCTATAATGCTGTAATACCTTCAGCCGCACACTCCCCATTCTGTGGGAATCAGAATCATTCAGTGATCACATGTGTCTTGATATCGGTGAAGGCATCAGGTCCCCCAGTCTCACCCCACCGCCTCCTCTCTGTCCCCCTCTATCTCTCTGGGAAGTAAACGTGGGAGAGTGAAAACAGGAAGCCCAGGCTACTGTGTGACTCAAACGCACCACCGGTATTTTTAGCTCCGGCCCGGCAGTACCCCGGCCCCTGTTTCCTCCGGGGCCACCGGGAGGATACTACTGTCCGCTCCTCTGTCGGGCCCCGCGGGGAAACGAGGTCAAACTAAGAAAGGGTCCTGTCAATCC
This sequence comes from Enteromius viviparus, assembly GCA_032353835.1. Lineage (NCBI taxonomy): Eukaryota > Metazoa > Chordata > Actinopteri > Cypriniformes > Cyprinidae > Enteromius > Enteromius viviparus. The sequence goes on from JAUCNO010001053.1 coordinate 11,519,017, forward strand.
AGACAGCTTTTATATTGGTCCTGTCTGTCAATCGTGGTCTTAGTGCAGTGGCATTTTAAGGATATAAATACCAGAGCACTGCTGTGTGAACCAACATCAGACAAAGACTCAGATACGATGCAGTAGGGCTGCACAATTAATCAAATTACTAATCGCAATTACAGTTATGGATGCCAGATTTACATAATTGCTCAAAGCGGCAATTAATCGTTCACAAATATTATTCTGTGTGCTTAAGATGTGTTCTTTTCTTTCTACATGTTATGGTTTTTGAATTGTTTTAGCTTTAGTATAGCATTATAATACTATGCTTATTTTTATTTTTAAAAATTTTTTATTTAAAGAAGAAACCAATATGATCTATAGTTCACATTTGAGGCTTAATACTACAGAAAATCAATGTTTTTAGATTTTTATTTTCATCCAAAAATATTGCATGCGGTTGCTTCAAGCAATGGTATAAAATGAAGCCTTACAACCAGAGGCTTGTGACTTTCCCATTGAATTGAACAAGCAATTACGACTGTCAAGGTGCATAAAAGTGCATTGTTGCATAAAGTTGTTAAGGTTATGGTTGAACCACTGATGGCAGATTATTCTGACCATGTCTTTTTATACTTTTCAGGACCTTGATAGTGTTCATTACTTGCCGGTAAATGGGACAGTCACAAGCCTCCCGGTTTTCATTCAAAACATCATAAATTGTGTTCCAAAGATTGACAAAGCTATTACTGGGGCACAATGAAAGTCACAAACATCACTCATTCAACTATGTGTTGAGGATCATTCCTTCATGTGTGCATGTTATAAAAAGCAGTCTCAGATTATTAGCTGCTATTTCCTGCAGCCAGAGCATCCTAAAACAGACACTAAGGGCAAAGACAGAGGGCATGGATGTCGTCGCAGAGGGTGTGTGTGTTGTGTCTGTAGAAGAGCTTTGAGAAGCAGCCACGATACTATTGTTTTCTGCAGATCTGCGTCAGAAGCTTGAAGGTAAGTGGAATAAAACCTCTCCCAGTACTGCTTCACACAACACTGCCCAGTCCCCAGCCTTTCCCACGCAGAAACAAACCAGTGAAGAACACAGATTCCCAGCTGTAGCGCTAAAGCGCAATTTCATAACACATGATTCAATAAAATCATCCAACAAACCATTCAATAAAATATGAGGCTATCTATTTATGTTAAGAGTTTCATATCCAGGAGCTGAGAGCCCATCCTGTGTGGTTAACCCTTCATGAAACCCAATCCTTCAGTCAGTGACATGACTTCAATGTCTGTGGTGATATTATTTACACCTGCTCCTGTGTCGCTCCACAGGTTTACATACAGTTCATACACTGTTCAGTTCACAACACAGATCAGGCTGTATCAGAGTCAGTCAACAAACACACAAATAAATATATGAATAAATTAATGAATAAATAAACGAGCAACAAGTAGCCACAATAAAATTACTACAACTAAATGAATGAACTAATGAGTGAATGACCTAAAGAAAATGCACAAACTATAAAATAATAATGCATGAACCAAATAGTAGTCAAAAATAAATGAATGAATAATAATTCATTAATTAACAAATAAGAAAATTTAATTAATGAACATGAACAAACGAATGCCAAATAATTGGATTGGCAAACAAAAAAAGGCTAAAAAATAAATAATTAAAAATGAATAAATAAAAAAATGAATGACAAAAACAAAAACAAATTGGAGAAATAATAATAATAATAATAAATGAACAAACTAATAAAAGTTGAACTAATGAAAGAACAAATGAATGAGAATGAATGCATGAACACTAAATTAATGGCAAAATGTACAAATACACTAATGAATGAAAAATGAATGTATAAATGTAAATAAATTAATAAACAAATAAGCAAAGAAATTATTCAATTAATTAACAAAATGAAAAAAAATGTAAACTAAATATAAGGACAAACTAATGCACAATCAAAAAATGACAAACTAATTAATAAATGAATAAATGCATGTGTGTAAGAATGGATGGACAAACTATGATCAGACAGATAGACAAATACACTAATGAATGAAAAACGAGCAAACAAAATAAACAAAGTAATGTACCAACAAAAAATAATAAATGTCCAAATGAATGAACAAATGAAGTAAACAAATGAATGAATGATTTATTGAATGTTTGAATACGTAAACAAGTGAGTGAGTGAACAAGCAAATAAATGAAGGAGGCTACAAGGTCATTGGCGGCTGCTTTCAGTTTGTTGTCTCATTTGTTGACGCTGATTGATCTATTGATTCTACAACGCAACCAATCAAATGTCAAAGGAAAAGAGACAATAACTATGCCACAAGCCAAAAGAAAAAGAAATGTGGATGATTAAAAGAAATTGTGATATCTAAGAGAGGCGTTAATGGTTAATGGTTAACGAAAACTTTGACAATGACAGATCATGATTAAATAATGGAAGAGAAGGTCAGAGAAAGAAAGAGTGTGTGAAAACGAGAGCTTGTTGATAGCTGGATTGCACTCCAATTTACTGTGAGCCATTGCCTCTCAATTACTGACATTACAACAGGTACATGTGTAATCGAGCAGAAACAGAACAATGCTTCTCTACTTGGAGATACTAATTTGGCTAATCAACAATTAACCATCATCTATTAACCATTGGGATGTTAACCCAAAGGTTAAGTGTGTCACAGGTTGATACAATGAAAACTGTTAATACTTTGCTTCATTGGCACTATCAAAATATACAGAACACAAGCAAGTGCAAAAATCACACACTTCGCCTTTAACCCTTCGCCATGCAAAGATCTTCCTCTCATAGTTCACACTGGAGAATGATCAACAGTAAATAGCTTTGTCTCATTTAGGTGTTGAGCATGAAGGGTTAACCTTTGAGCTGAATGAATCTCTGTTTAGGCGTAGGAGTAAGTGTTGGTGCTTTACTTTCTGACCACAAACACACAGCAGCTAAATACGTTTGACACTTTTGAGTACTTAAATCTGGTTTCTTTTACACAGGTTCTTTAAGGGAGGGACAATGGCATTCAACAACAAAATCTGCTCTAGTATGCAGTATGCCGTGCACAAATGTGAACAACTGATTTACAGTAAAGGGGTCATAAGATGTTGCTACAAAGAACATGATTTGTGGGTTACATTTTTTATTTTTTTTTCCACATACTGTACGTTATTGTTTCTCCTCTAAGCCCAGCCTCCTGAAACAGGTCGATTTGTACAAAGCTCTTCGTTCTAAAAGAGCGATGTGTGCTCTGTTTGGCCAGCTATCAAGTGCACTGTGACTGGCTGAACACATTATGAATTCAGCATCTGCCGAAAAAGTCACGGCCCTTACATGTCCCAGCACTATCACACCAAAACGATTAAACACATTACAAACGAGCCATTTGTCGCAAGAAGTGCAGACAAAATTACTGACTTAGTACTGTCTAGTTGCGCTTCACGTTGCATCTCACCTCGTAAACATAACACCATTTCTTCATTTGTGATTGGAGAAACAACAAACAACAAGCACTGCCCTTCACTGCTCAAAACTCACGTTTGAATAGTAAGTAGCAGGTTCTTGCAGAGGTACAATTGCTTCACTTTATAGTCTCTGTGCACAGCCAGCATAGACTACTCTCCAGGTTTTAGGAGTCTGTCCTCCTCTAATATTTGTTTTAAAGTGTCCTGGAACAGTGTTGTGAATACAATATTCACTTTCACATCCAGCACCTTGCAGCAACACTACAGAATAATAGCTCCGCCTTCTCTCTTTGCATAAACATTTGGGCGGTGTTATAAAATAAACCCACTCTGTGATGTAGAAAATGAGGGCATGTTTAAATGAGCTGTTTTAAGGGGGTGTGGACAGGCCATCATTTTTTGTGCACACATTAATTTTAATAAACCACTTTTATTTTTTGCATTGTTTCAGTAAATGTTGTATTTAATCATTAAATGTAACTGATATGTATTTGTCCGTGAAGGCTGAAAGTGAAAAAGATACAGATAAAATGAGCCACAAAAAAAACATTTAACTCCAACTGAAAGTCAAAAAATATGAAATACCCATGAGAAAGGTGCAATACTTATGTAATACTAGAATTTGCAGAAGTTAAGTCATAACTATGAGACAGTGAAATGCTCACTTGGTCAGCACAGTCATTAAAAATGTATTGAACAAGAACAATTTAATGGACACTTACAGTGGTGGCCAAAATTATAAGAACACTATTACTTTCATCATATAGAAAATGGGTTTAAATATCAGTTTATATTTCCAAACATTTATTTTGCCATTAACTGTAATAATCCAGTGAGATTTCTGTTTGTACAAGGAGTCTGACGACAGCCAGTGCTCCACACAGATCTGATCTGACACGAAGAAACAGAACAAACTGAGACAGACTCAATCCAGAAGAACTGTGCCAACGTCTCCAAGATGCTTCAAGAAACTTATCTATGCATGCACTGTATTTCCTGCTCAGGACCAGCTTTTAAATAGCTAACAGCCAGCTCTGTCCTAGCTTAAACCATCTAATGACCAACTAATGACCAGCTTAAACCATGCTTCCAAACTTGCCTAACCAGACTGTTTTTTGCAGCAGGGATTTCTGATTAAGAGGAAAGCTCTATCCATTTAATCTCTCTACTTTCTACTTCAGTCTACTTTCCTATCCTCTAATTTACTTGAAAAGAGATTCAGCCTATCCACTTTCTAAAGTGTCAGGTCGAGACACGGTTTAAAATCAAGTTGCTCTTCTAAAGCCAAGCGCACACTTAAAGACTCCTTGTCTCTTGTTTTCTGTCGTGTTGGAGCATGTCTTAGACAACTGAATGCAGACCTGTCTTAGTGTTTTAGCACAGCGTTCTGTTTGAATTAGCAGATGCATACCTTGTTAGCGAAACTGAACATCATTCGGTTCTGGAGCCAGTTCTGAACAACTCAGCTAATAGCCCTACTGAGGGCAGATAAAGGACAGTGCAGACAGACATGGGGGGTGTGTGGAATCAGCCCAACCTCTAACTTATTCTGAAGTTTACACAGCCGGCAGACCTCGGCCTTCACACCTCCAACTGGCCCCACCATGCAGCTCTCGGTTAAAGCAAATGGAGATGAAAAGCTCCTGCAATGAGCTGCCTGGGATGAACAACATAACACTGACATGCCCTTTAGAACAAAATAAGCCTGCAGCGTGCAAGTGCAGGCACGACCGGAGAGGAGTTGCCTTTGAAATAGGTGTGTGTTTGTGTGCATGTACAGGGTTCGTGGGAAAATGGGTGACTGAGTAATTCTCGTAGTCTGACCAAACCTTTCTCACACTTTCACACAAATTGCTTTCAAATTACGCAAACGCTGCCTGTGAGCCAGTCAGAGCCTACTTCTGCACACATCTGTCCCACAGATTGATGCTCTTTTTCTCTTCGTACACTATCAAGCTTGTCTTGACAGATACGCACTATGACCCACACACACACGCTCTGCCAGGAATCCTTCCTGCTCGCCTGAGGACGCAAGGCTTGGGAAGGGTTCTTTCTTAAAATGGGACATTTTCAGCAGGGCCTTATAGCAGCAACTAGTATTTTTGTAAATACCTCTCTGGTTAATTTGCTTGCATTGTTTGCTTTTAAAGCAAAGCTGGGTCGTAAAACCTCAGTGAAGTATTATGCAATCATATAATATGGCATTTTAATTTATTGATCCATTGAGCAGCTGAAAAAACTGAGCATTTCAGTTTTACCTTAATATGAGTGAGTTTAAAGCATATTTTGCCTCATGCAATTATGGTAATAAATCAAATGACCATAATAAATATATTTTCAATATAATATTATAATAATTTAATATTATAAATGAGTACTAACGTCATCATCCTCATTTACTGTGTGTCTAAGACATACCAAACATAATCGCAGAGTGATTCAATACATCAGCCATTTATATACTGCTATGCTTATATGTCATATATATGTACAATATTTTTCAAGTACATTGAGTGTTTTGAAGCTAAGCTGTAAATTAGTGGTCGTGTAAGCCCCAATTAGTGTACATTTCAACTTAGGACTGGTGTAACCAGCACATGGTTTGCACTGGCATTAACAACTGCAAGCAGGATTTACTTTGTGAGCTCTACCTAAGAAGTCCGCAACTTTTCATGTGTCAACAAACTGAAGATAACGTATAGAAGTGAATTAATAGGAGAAGAGATTTGCTTGAAGCATTGGTTGCAGCTTTAGTAAGAATCAGAGAGCTGTTGGAAATGGAGCACATGAAAATTAGACGTTTATACTATGTCTATGCACGAATCTGCTTATATTCATAATCGTATTTCAACTCACATTTCTCTGTATATGAACCCATTTGAACCCACAGCAGATCAGGATGCCCAGATTATCCACATAGGAGAATTTATAAAGCTCTCTGTCTTTAATAACGGCGGTCAGTCCTGTCTGAGACGGAAACATAAAGGCCGGCGACTGTACTTCTCAACACCACAACGAAGCTTATGACAGCACATCAATAATTCACATCTTCGTCTGTGTTAGGCTACAAAGAGCAGAGCCGTTTCCAGGGTCCCTTGGAGTTTTACTGCACACCTGCCATATCAAGACCGATGCTGTATACCACACTATTCCCTCTCTTTCAAAAGATAATATTTTATAATTGCATTACTTAGTGCACAGTTCAATGATATTCTATTGCTCTATTATACTACTATTCATTGTTGTGACTGAACATGAGACAGAGCAGCCAGGATATGACCTGTGACTGTCATTGAGCTCATCAGGGATGTTCAAATACAGATATAGGACTGATTTGAAAGCATGTAAAAAGAGTGTAAAGTGACATGAAATAACTAAATACTTCAGTCATAATAATGATGTGATTTTAGATAACTACAACTGTTTTCAAGTTAGTATCACTAATCAGCTGCAATATTTATGACTACAAGTAGGCTAGTTATCTAGTCATATTAAATATAGTTTTATCATGTCATTTAAAAACGTTAAATTACCTGACAAAAACATTAGGGGGCAGTTTCCCGAATATGGTTTAAGACTAGTCCTAGATTAAAATAAATGTTAAGAGCTATCGAAACTGGAAAAGCTTGCACTGAGATATCTTAAAATACATTATTGTCATTGTTTGGTCTTAAAATGCTCACAGATAATGTAAGACATGTTTCTAAAAATTCTTAAATGTCTTAAATTAGCAAAGGTCGAGTCCTGGTTTAATCTAATCCCTATCCGGGAAACCGGCCCTATGTGTGTTAATAAAATTTTTTTAAAAACTTTTATGTCTAAGTAATTACAGATTAGGTTTATTTTCAGGGAGCAATTGAGCAATTTGGAAAAAAATGCCAATTCGACCTGATCACCATTTAATGTACAGAAACACTGGCGTAATGGAAATGATTAACTGCTAATATCAGCGTGGCACAAAAGAAGGCCACAGCGCTGTCAAATGTGCTGATATTTGAAGACCGGCACTACCTCTGGATAGTAAAGGGCCCTGATGCACAACCCTGAACAATGGAAGCGATTGTGATTACAGCACAATGATAAGATCAGTTAAAGCAGTGATAACACAGATTTCTCTTTGTCGTTTTTATGACATTTTCGTTTAGTCTCTTAATCCACGTCCTATGGGCAGTAATTAAAGCACGTGCTCGGTGAGCTCTTTCCTGGAGTGAGGGAGTATTACATTCTGACCTTTCCAGATAAGGATCCACACACAGGATTTCTAGTGCCGTTCTTCAAGTGGTGCTTCTGAAGATGCCAAAATTGATTTATTCCCATTACCGGGGTGCTAGTTTTGGTGTGCGCAGTGTTTAGAGAGATGCTATTCTCTGGTAATTTACTCAACTCCTGGTTTTTATAGGTCACACATAGCATTTGTTTTTGCATTTGTGTTTTGCCTTTGAGATCCGTATGTCAAAGTAATCATTTGAAGAATGTAGGCATGATAAAACAATACCGTTCGAAAGTTGGCGGTCAGTAAGATGTTTTGGTAACATTTTACAATGAGCTCTCATTTGTTAACATTAGGTAATACTGACATAAGCTAACAATAAGTGATATATTTTAAAGTCATTAATTAACCATTGATAATGTTAAGTAATATACATGTTCATGTCTGTGTCAGTTAACTATAATGTGAACCAATACTACATCTGACCTTAAAAATCTGGTCACAGTTTTCGCTATTCGTTAAACAAGTAACTATGACTTTTGCCTCTATAAACTCCTCATTTGCTGCTTATTAATAGTTAGTAAGGTAGTTATTAGTTTAGGTATTAGGTTTGTAGAATATGGGCTTTATAATTAAAGTTAATTATATGCATCCTAATAGGCAGCTATTGTTACTTTAACTGTAAAAGTTTGTGTTGATTAATGCAGTTAAATAATGTTAGTTTTATTACAGTGTTTTTGAATTATTAAATACTTAAGTTAAACACATAAATGATTACAATTTAATAACATTTGACAATATTACTGTTTCACAGACCCTGGAGATTTGAAGCACAGTATATATCAATAACATTTCGGGTGTCTGCTGAATTATTTACTTCACTCTTTTCTTCACTTCACAAAATAATCTGCCAGAAAAAGTATCTACTTTATAAAAGTAAATGATTTTTATTTGTAATGTGTTGTCCATCCCACAAAAAAGCGCATCGTCATGCCAATACATAATGTGTGCTTCTCTTTCTGGAAAGAGTTATAAAAAAAAATAAGAAATCCACCATAATCGAGGCCCGTCCATCAGGGAGTAGTTTTATTTCTACAAACTCCATCATCTCTATAAATTCTCCGCTAATTTGTTTTGACTTTCTTGAATAGCTCTGAGTGGGAATGCGACTTTAACACGACCCTGCTCCAAAGCCAAGTTCAGTTTTTCCTTCGTGATTTGCTGAAACAAATGAAATGTGTGGTTTGGGTGACAACAGAAGCCCTCACGTTTCCATAGAGCGTCGTGTGGAATTCCAAAGGGTTTGACGCTGCTCGGCCAACGTTTGCGAACCAATTCCATTCAAATGGAATTCATTTCAACAAACCAGCCCTCATCACACGCGCCAAGAGTGACAAAGAGCTTTTGAGCAACAAGGGAATTAATAGAAGGTGGTAAAAGGCAAAGGAAAAAAGGAAAGGAAAATAGATTTTGATTGACAAACACAGGATGCAATTAGCAGAGTGTCTGAGCGAGCGAGTGAGAGGGAGAAAGTGAGAGCACTGATGTGGATCCGTGCTCCGATGGTAGAGGGCTGCAGCGGAGGGGAATGCTGACTGGAGACTCTTGTGTCTTCTGCCATATGGTCTCCTCATAGCTCTGCTCCGTACCCGAGCCCACAGCTATGCGCAAGCCGCACCGTTTCAAGTGGAGGTTACACACAAAAACACACACCATCTGACTGATGTTTCGCATCCTAGTATATCAAAACAATTCATGCATCTGAGGTATCGCCCGTTTCCCCCCCGAGGGAACCGTCTACCGAGCGGCTGTTAAAGAAATTTAGGGGAAACTCAATTAAAAACTACGATGAAGAACAACGCTCGTGGTTAAATTGAAAGCGCACTCATTTATCTCAAGTTCTGTGTGTTATTAATGATGTTGGAGTTTTTGTTTACACTTCGGAGCTCGGTGTAAATAAATGTGCAAGTTCTGCGTCTGTGGTTGGTTTTGAGGTTGATGGGGTCAGACGGTCAGGACGAGGCCTGCAGCAGGGCTTTGTCCTCGCATACCTTTGGATCTGTGTAATTGCGGAGCTGACCTGCCAACAGGAAGTCCGTTCTCCCTCCCTTTTGCAGAGCAGCACTGCAGGCTTGTGTGCCAGTGATGGATAGTTAGTTAGTCCGGAGCCAAGGGCCGACACTGGGCAAGGTGGGATCTCGTCAAGGGCCTACGCCTCAATGCCAGCTCTCGAGCCCTTAGACCCGTGTTCTCATTAACACACAGTCAGAGTTTGGCCTACATCCTACTGCAGCCTGCGATGTAGCTTTCCCTGGACATTAGAGACGTTTAGCTTTGAAATGAGCTCACTTCTAAAGGGGCCTGTATATATTTAATCAATGATATTCTTGCACAGCAAAGTCTTTTTGATTCTGGTAGTTAGAAAAGTGGTTATTAAATGAAATCTTAACATTTTGTTTTGTATGTATTTTGTCATATTTGCATAATCTGTAGATATTTCTAGCAGCTGTAAAAACATTCTGGACATGTGGCATAGTGTGGCATATCGTTAAAGGTTCTGTGGAATCATTTCCATAGTTTCATTAAGCCGGATCTTAGGTTAATCTCAGATCGGTTCAGTATGACCGTTTAGTTACACATTAATAGTACTGTATGAGCTCTATAGTTTTGTTTTACCATGTTATATGCCTTTGCATTTTTTGCAACCCTGTTACCAACATTTGGGTTATGCCAAAATACATAATGAAATGCAGTTGTTAAGTATTTTAGAGCCAAATTTTAGTATGTAGTTATTTGTAGCAGAAAGTAAGGAACAAAGAAAGGAAGGTAATGCAATGCAACATACCGTGTTATTTAAATACAAAAACAAAATTTAAGAAATATTTAGAATTGTATTTGTATTATATTTTTATTATTATTATAGCTATATATTTCTGACCATGCTAAAGTACAATTTTTTTGGAGTTACAAGTAATGTTGCACATCTTCCTGAAGGGTTATTATGAGGTAAGAAGGCTGTTTAGGACAGGGTAATATATTTTGCAGTTAAATATTTTGGTAGCGCTTTATTACAGTGTCACTGTTACATGTTACATGTACTTACTATTATAGTAACACTTAATAATGCATAATTACGTGCAACCCCAAACCAAAAGTAACCCATGTAGTTAAATTATATTAATCAATACTTAAATGTACTGTATAATTACACTTGTTACAAGGACACCTTCAAATAAAGTGTAACCTATATGTTATGTATTTTTTTTGTAATTACATAAGTAATGCTTTTAATGCAATTAAAATTCATTGATTGATTGCTGAATTGTTGAACTTTCAATTATTAAATATACATTAGTTGAAAGGGTTAGATAAAACAGTCTAGTGGTTAGAGACATTTGCTATGTCTACTTTTATTGCTATTTTCTTTTTTTTATTAAACATAATAATCACTGACAACAAGGTATACACATTTGTAAAATGCGTTCACAAAACTCAAATAGCCATGTGACAGGCTAAATGTGGAGGTCCATCTCTACAGGAATGCTCAATGGGTTGTGCCCATGCGAATTTGACGTTTGTTTAGGTGCGTATGAGTTATTAAAAGAATCATTTGGCACACTCTTTCTCACTTTCTCCCTCTGTTCTCACACTCACAGTTACATGCAGTGCAGCCGTTGAAGCAGAAAATATTGCTGTCTAGATATTTGTCCTGGGGCTGATAGAGAGGGCATTGTCTTGGGACTCACTCAGGCCTCCGAGCTCATACAGTAGTTGTGCATGGCAGCTGCAAAAGTGTGCTTTGTTATGTGTCTAAGGATTGGGGTTCAAGACCTTGCTTTTTCTTGAAATACTAGGCAGATCAGAGGCGCACATGATCCTAGGGGAGCAAGGGTCGACGATTCTCTGTCCAATTTTTCTCCATTATTTATTTATTTTGATTCCCATGCTTTGTATCTCTTTTTCCCGCAGATGGATTTTCCAGGCCAGACCCTGAGACTGCCCTGCAGAATATGGGGGCCCCAGGGGCTTTCCTTTCTCCTATTGTTCTCATTATCCAAAACACAGTATTTAACCTACAAACATTTAAAGTAAAACTGGGAACAGCTGTCACATTAGAGGGAGACATCGCTGGCAGTAATAACCAAAATACTGTAATCGAAGCCGTGATGTAATGCAAGCTTGGACAGAATAAACAAAAGACTTTTTGTTTGTTGTCCTAGGCTGTTAAACAGTAGTGAGTTTTCCCTCAAGATAACTAGCACAGTTATTTCGTTCAACGGCGCGCTGAGGGATGTGCTACAGGAAGTGAGGCTCGTGTCTGTTTGTTAGCATCAATGCTTGCGCTGTGTGGGCACTGCCGGCTCTTTTTCTCTCACGCTGCCAGTCTATCCCTCTCTCCCTCTCTCCATGTCGCTTTCTGTCTTTCTTTCTCTGCAGGCCTCTAAACTGTAGCAGAGGGTTAGTGTCATATTGTGTTGCAGTGTTTAGCGGAGGAGCATGTTAGCATGAGGGCTGGCATCTGGCAGGAGATATGCCCTGAAAATGCCACAATTCTCTCTATATGTGTGTCGGAGCATCGAAACAATGTAGTAATAATAGTAAAAAAAAACAATAAGAATGTTGTTCTGACTGAATATCTGCTACTGTATATTGATAGGATTAATGTCACATGCACACACATAAATGAATAAATGAATATTTTTGAGAAAATAGCTTCTTTTTTATTATTTTGTATGTATATATATATATTTTTTATTTAGTATTCTAAACAAAAACACTAAAGACTATTGCCATTAGATGACTAAATTTAATGTAAAACAGCGTTTATTAATTTAATTTTGTAATTTAAAAAAAAAGTGCAGAAAGGTATGTAATAACAGTTTAGCAGAAAATTTGCAATGAGCCTGGGTAAAAAAAAAAAGTGACTGTTTTCTCAAAGATAACAAAACTTAAAGTTTGAAAAGTTTTGTCATAGCATCTTCAGATGAGTGTGTGTATGTTTAAAATATTTATATATTTACACCTAAATAAATCTCACAGGATTTATGTTTGTCTAAAGCTAGATACTACCGTAAGTGAGCCAGCTTAGCATCCATTGACTTCACCAACACTTGCTGTCCATTTGCGCTGGCAGCCTGAAGAAATATGGCCTCTTAATTGGTGAATCATGACGCGCTGTAGTAGCTGTGATTGCCACCAAAGTGAAACAGTGAGATTATTAGCCATCCCGCAATGAAATTTATTATGATCTACAGGGCTCTGTGTCTGAAGAGACCATTCCACCTCAGCAGGGAAGCAACAACACCGCTCTTATTAGTCATACTTCACTAGCTGTCAACAGCCACAAAGGCGACTCATGATTAAAAATGAACATGCCGCTTGTTCAGGATGGCCTCATGTTTGGTGTCACGAGCAAAATGTTGGGTTATTTGTGCACTTTATTGATGGAGCAGTTTTGAGGAAAGACGCACGTTTAAAAATGTCTGTTAATGCGGAGAGAAAAGGGACAGGCAGAGATGATAGCAGCAAATAAATCAGTGAGTGAGCCGAATTCTCGGTTTCATAATTTTGTGGAAAATATGGTGAATGAAACCCCCATTACAGAGGAAATTGAAGCCCTTTGTTCTTAAGCATTCGCGTCTTCGGATATTTCCCTGGATGGAGTCGGAGATTTGCTGGGCCAGAGTTACCCAGATGAGACAAACAGGAATTAAAACGCCATATGCTTGGAAACGCTATCTCGGCGCTGCTCAAATGCCTCTGCAATTTCTATCAGTTTAAAGAGGGAAATCTTCAGAGCACCTCAAGCATTTATTTATATATTTTTATTCTTCTCATTTGTTTATTTGTTCCATCTCACTCTCTGTCATGTTCATCAGTTTTGTGGAGACAGCGTGGCCTCGTTTTAGTAACACGATGCCATTTGGCCATTCAATTAGTTGTAAAAATGCGCAAAAATGTCTATGTTTTGACCAAAATTCATCTCCATCAAAGGTCCTAAGAGAGTCAGCCCCTCGCAATGAGTTTATACTGACGGTTTTCAGTTGGGTTAGATGGCTAGGAGCCTGGGAGCCCCTTCTTTGATTTGTAAAGCCGATGAGATGTTTCTTATTTGGAAGCCCGGCTCAATCTCAATCTAGCGGTGCATTAGAGGTGCTGTTCCCCTACGCCCCACCTAGCTCAGTTAATTGTGTGTTTTCAACCCGCTGTCGGAGGCTAATTTAACTATAGATTGAAATGAAACAGCCCTGGCCTCACATTTTCTGGCAATCAAGACTCCAATTTGACTGTGTTTTCTCAGCAGACATTAATGATTCCAAAGCTAATACTCATTGTTTGAGGTGACATAGCAGCCCTGGCATTTACTTAACCTTTTGTCTTATGTACAAGTCTGAGTCAATGCAGAATCTACTCTTAATTAATATCTTTTCTTCTCTCTGCCAACATTCATTTCTTGAATATTCAGGGACAGTCAAAGTAGACAAAGGCATATAATTCAAAGATAAAGAACGCCAAGAACATTTTATTTAATCCCCCCCAAAAGGATAAACTTGTTTCTTTTGCATATATATTATATATATTAGATTTGTCAAGCATAATAACATTCGGTGCAGCTACTTACAGTAGGTACTGTAAAATAACACTAACAAAGAACAGCTCAGGTCACCTTGAACCTCAAACTGTTGTTCTCAACAAACCAAATTACTATTTTCTGTAATTAAATGTAAGTTGTGTATCTGTTATTACATCATTCTGTTATTGTCAACTAAAGCTTAGACTGTTAAAAATGTTTTTGTTGAAGTAAAACTGAAATAAAATATACACAGAGCTGAACGAAGTACTAAAATTACAGTCCTACTTTATATTAAGTGTCCCTAATACCTGTGTACTTCCATAGTAACTAGATGTGTATGTACAGTAGTATGTAACCACAGTGTAAGTACACACCGGTACATAGTATCTACAGCTGTAATATTTCTGTATCTTCTCACATGTAACCGCCCTCAGAATGGTGTGTGTAAGTACAAATGTGTAACAGGACATTGGTTACAAAACTTTTTGGTAATGAAAGTACAAATGTGTCACAGGACTAACAGCACTTATTGGTAAATAAATGTTACACTTTATATTAATTGCTATGGATTTAGTGTGTAATTACTCTAATGTTACACAGCAGCGGGCAGTAAATTAGGCTTTACATATAAATTGTAGTTGGTTTCCAGAATGTTACACTTCATATTAAGTGGGCAGTTCGTGAGGAGTTACCATGTACATACACTGGTATTACAAAAGTGCCCCAACTCCACCCACTTTACATATCCCTAAACCTACCCAACTACCCCCCCATGATAACCCCCTGTTATTATTAAGTTAGATCAACAAGCTTTTTTTTGAGTGTAATAACTATGATGTCCAGACGTCTTTAAACTGTTTTGAAAATAAGAGAAGATGCGACACCATGGTAAACATGCCCACATCCCTACTACTTTAAAGGGTTAGTTCACCCAAAAATGAAAATTCTGTTATTAATTACTCACCCTCATGTCGTTCCAAAACCTATACGATATTTTTGATGAGCTGTCTGGACCTCCATAGACAGCAATGCAACTGAAATGATCCCAGGTCCAGAAACGTAGTAAAAACATCAGTAAAACAGTCCATGTGACATCAGTGGCCCAACTTAAGTTTTCTGATGCTACGAGAATACTGTACATATGGAAGCTGTGCATATAAAATCTGCCAGTGACGTCATAACAAAGTATAAACAAAGATCTAAACATTGACAGTGTAGTAGTTCTTTCATTAGAACCTTTTTTATGACAATAAAACGAATACATCCTGCGTTCACACTTTCTCTTTCTCTACTTTCCACTATTCACCTTCTCCTTCCAGATAGGCCCCTCTGTGTACATTATCCAACATACACACAGCGTGCAAGTTGCACGGGTGTTTGAAAAGTGTGACAGAAATCATTTATTATTCTGCGATATTCAGAACAAATAAGGTTATGAGGCAGGAAAGCAAGCACAGGGCCTTGAACTCAGAGGCTATTTGATTTGTCACAGGCCTGTTTTATGTCTTTCTCTCTCTGCCTCTCTCTCTCTCTTTTGCTATTCCTCTCCATAAAGGTTCCCAGCTGAACTTGGCTGAGGTCAGTGTCCGGTCAAATGGAGTCGGGCCTGTGCGTCTGTGGGGGTGCAGATGAAGTGGTCAGCGGTGTGACAGTTAGCAGGGATTCTGACAGCCCCAGCTCCAGTGTGGATTAGAGGTGAGGAGAGCAGATAGAGAGAGTGAGGTGGTGTGTGTGTGTGTGTGTGTGTGTGTAGTACTCTGAAGCATGGAACTAACATGGACTAACAGAAGGACTAACCTTGTAGTGAAGGGAAGTCTGACTCATTTCTGTGAATCTTTGTTCTGTGCATTACCACATGGTCCCTGTCATCCTGGTGTGGCATTTTGCATGCTCAGAAATGTCCTAAAAACCCATATGTAGGCACTTGTTGCAGTTATTGTTTCTTTTCATTTTTAATAAAATAAAAAATACTACAAATAATTAGCATAATTTATTTTGTTTTAGTAAAAAGCATTTAATTTAACATACTAAAACTTGTCTGGAATAAACAATGAAGTGTCAAACACTGAAGTCATTAAAGGAATAGTTTAGGCATTAAATATATATATTTTTCCATCGTTACATCATTTGCTTATCCTTTGGCCTTAAAGCAAAGCCTTCTCTGCTGGCCTTCAAATCACTAACTGTAATATTATTTTCTATGAATGTGCATTAAATGATCTACAATAGTCTATTCTCTTAATTTCATAGATTTTCTCTTCTTGGTTGTGCTGCTTCCAGTAGTGTATGTTTATATTAGAGCTTTTATACAATCATCTTTCAGCAATCGTGGCCTTCAGAATCAACAGCGCAGGATTCTGCATTGAAAACGTTGGATTTAACCAATCAGATTTCGAGAAGGCAGCCCCAGGGCCTTCTAGCAGGTTTACGATAGCATTCTGAGGTTAAATACAGATTTAAAATCATAATATATATATAATGTATATACATAATATACATTAAAGTTACATTTATTTTGTAATGTATTCATGTCATTCCATTACATGTAACTACTTATTCCCAAACACTGGAGGCACGTTTTACCAAAAAGTCTAGGTTGAATAAAAACATCACAATAATCCACATTTTGTGGAGTGAAAAGCTGCATGTTTGGGATATTTAAATCTTAAATTTCAGCAGTCGTTGTCTTCAGTGTCACATGATCCTTCAGAAATCATTCAGTAAAACTCTTGCACTTTTGTAAACATTTTTAAACAAACCATGATATATTTTTCAGTATTATTTAAAAGAATAGCATTTAATTGGAACTTTATTTTAATACCAATGTATTTGCTTTATTCTGTTTAATGAGTCCTTGTTAAATAAAAGCGAAAGAGAAAGTGAAAAAACTGAGAATGATTAAACCAATTGATTGAAAAGAACATTCTCTATTGCCCGACTTCATGAATATGCTCAGTTTTGCTCTGTGTGGCGTAGCAGAGCCCGAGTCAGAGCATTGATACATGCTCCAGCGTGTGTAATCTCACATAAGGCCATCAGAGATTAAAATGGCGGGATAATTACGGTGGCATGGGAGATTCCCGCTGTGTTTGCATACACGCGTGGGATTTGTAAGCTGTGCATTAGCCGCACGGTGTGGGACACCACTGAGAAGGTAATTTAAGGAGAAAATTCCACCGGATTCTCTCCCCCGATATCATTACCAGTCGTATATGCTCTATCACGTCCGTGCGTAGCTAACCCCTCGCTGTAGATGAACACCATAGCAATTAATTGTTCTGGGCTTGGTTTTATAGCTCGTTCGTTGACCGAAGCTCAGGGAACGGTTTGTTCTAGCCATTGGTATCTAAATTAAATTGTCTTTATCTCCTGCCAGTGAAAAAGGGAAAAGGGGGGGAAAAATTAATTTGTTAGATCAAAAAAATATTTAATTTTTCAACACATCAAACAAACTTTTATTCAGTCAGGGTACACTGCAGCGGCTCTTTTTTCTTAATTAAGAAAGCATTCTATTATTAAACCAGATGAAAAGAAACATCAATTCAAACAGTACAGTCATGTTCGACTACTACTAATCTTTTGGTAATTATTTTTTAATTGAATCTTTTGAACACAAAAGCCCTGAGCAGATGCTTGTATTACTTGAATCCCTCATCACACCCCGTGCTATATGTGCAAAGATGATGCTCTTCCGTGTGAGAGCAAAGGGAAAGGAGTTGAAGAAAAAGAAAAGGAGAATTAAAAACTAGAGGATGGAGAGCGGGGGGGAGATACGAGACCCGTGGCACCCTGAAGAGTTGGAAACTTCTGCATAAACGAAAAGCTCAGCAGCGAAACTTCTTCAGATGATCACAGGCATGCACAATGGTGTGCGCACGGGGCCGTGTTGCTGTTTTGCTGATATGTGCGGTATTTTTAAAAATGAAGAGGTCGAGGTGCTTCGAATTCAAGTGCAGATATTTCTGTGATTTTTACCTCGAGTATCCCTTCTTCTAGCCTTAAAAAAAATATAGACCTGCACAAGCGTTGCCTTCAAACTTTGAGTTTAACAGAGTGCTGATTCGTCAAAGTTTGTGTGATGAATCTTGCGGGAAACGCGCTTTAAAAAAAGTATTAGCCAAACCTGATGCGAAGTTGGAAAGGCTTTGGGAGGAAGCGGGGAGGAAAAAAAAGATGTTAAAGAATGGGAAAGCTTGATTTTTTGACAGTTGATATGCTCCCTGTGTGGAAATTTGTGAAGTGCACTCTAAGACTCTTCAAAGTACTTAAGGCGGTTGGTGGAGATGCGAAGAGGGGCTTATGAAACGGGGCTCTATGTGTCTGGACAGTTCTAAAGAGACATCTTTAAGAGTATGCAGGAACGCGAGTGGCAATCAGGCCCAGCCCAGTGCCAGATAAACCTGGGAAAATCACATTAAACACACATTATGCATGTGGCTACAGGATGGCAAACCACAAAATGGCTTCTACATCGGCTCAGACGCTCGCTGCATCAAAAGCTGTCAGCATCATTTTTACAAACATGATTTACTGTACCACACACACACATAAACACGTTGCAGAAATGTTCTTCGAATCGACACTGTACTCACCAAATGGTAACAATGACCATTACTCTCTTTAGAAGCTTGAATGAAGTTTGTAGGCAGATTAGAGGTCAGTTTGAAACCAGAGACAGATGTGTCCCTGTGTCCTCTAATCAGGCCTTTCAAGAGCAAGAATGCATGCTTTTCTTCTTATTGGCTGCCTTAGGTGGGTTCTTTCAGTTTTCAAAGCGAAGGACTTCTTTAAAAGCCGATGTTAGTTAAAGAGACCTTCCAATATGCAAGAAGGAACATAGAAAAAGAGAAATAGAGAAAGGAGATAACAGAGAGGAATTTCTTAGCAGAAAGACGATGATAAATAAACAATTACATGAATAACCTTCTGAAAAGTCACCTGTCCTCCATAAGGAGGCTGTCGACTGCTTGTCAAGGGAAATTAAAGGTTTGTCACCATCATCTATGCACAGAGCCAACAGAATGGAGCTCTTAGAAAATGGAAGTGCTTTTGAGAATATAAAAGGATTTTTATTCAGGATGTGTGTGGATGCAGGCGGTGATTTGCAGTCTCTCAAAGAAGTGCAGCAATACTACAAGTGCAAACCCTTAAAACCATTACTCTATACCCAAATGCGATTTTAATCAGTGGCGTGTGCTGGACTTCTGAAATGGGGAGGAACAGGCTCTTTGTGCATTTGAATGTTTTTTTTCAATCATGTTCTAGTGACAATTTGAAACACCTTTTCCCCCTGTATGCTAAAACCGTGAAGCAAAACAAATTCTTTGGTATTGTTATCACGCTATTTACTGTAAGAATTTTATTTTTTATATATATATTTTTTAACAATTCTTCAAAATTAATTACGGTAATACTGTAACAAAATATTTTATTTGTAACTAATGTGTTGTTTGTCTATTATTAGTAATGCAATTCATTTAAATAATTGAAATGTTTTTAGATTTTTATAATAAATATTTAAAAAAAGCACATTTTAATAACATTGATGGTTTTTTTATTCATTGCCATTAATTGTTTCTGAAATGAGATAAAGTGTATTTTTTGTTAGCTCACACACTCAAGGCTTTGTTGGACAGTGTTAGTTTAGAAAAATGAGCACTTTACACACTTTTTAGGTCATATTTCATAATAACTGTGCTTTATTGTTATGCTGTCGAATAATTCCTCATCCTAGTTTTTTTTTTTACTGGTACTGCGTCTACTTTCCCTTCACATCCATGGTTTTAATATATAACTATAATGGTTTATCATCATTCAGCAACAGCAGAAATCAATCAATACTCTCCAATATTTCATTTCAAGTTGGAGTTTTAGCCAGAAAGGTGTTGCAGAGCATAAACAGAAGAGGGTTTCTATTGCATTCACAGTGGGGGAGTTTTGGCACACGGTTCACACTGAGAAAAGAGGCCGCGTGCACAGGTTGAGTGGGCAGGTGCTCGGGTTTTGTTTGGGCTCCAGGTGTGCCTGTTTGGATCAGCAATACAGTGCTCTTTGCACAGGTCCTCAAGATAAAGTGCTAGCCCCCCAGATCACTGAGTCTATGAAAACACGGCATGTAAGATGAGCTTTACTCTGACTTATTTGGGGTTATTACAGTGGCTGTTTTTATTGCAAATAAACAGCTCTGAGCCACTCATAGAGCTGCATTTGAGCTGTCTATTGAATTACATGGTTCCTGGAGCGTTATTTCCTGTCAAGAAAGGCAATTTTTACACACTGTATGATTTAGTTGGTTTCTGCATTGCTGTGTTTTATTTATAAGTATGAGCTAGACTTATTCAGTAGTTTTGTTGTAGGGAAAACAAAACAACTAGTAATCAGTTAGGGACAAATTATCAAATTAACTGTAGTAGCACTGTCCATATATATATGGATCATGTGAGACTGAAGTTATTAAAAGTAATAACTGGGGATAATGTAGCTGCGCCATTACAGGATTAAATGAAAATAGCAAAACATTATTTAAATTGCAATAATTTTTCAATTAATGATTACTATTTTTTGATTATGTATTTTTGCCAAATAATGCAGCACAAATGAGCATAAAACACTTCTTTCAAAAACATAAAAAATGGTAGTGTTTTGTGTGTGTTTATGCACATTTTACACAATTTCATGCAACTTAGAATCTGTATCCCATTTTCTTTTACCCAGAATGAGGTAATTTACAAATGCGCCATTATTATTTATACTAGTAATACAAGATAGTTTAGCTTTTTGAAACACAATTTGAGAAGCGGTTTCATGACACATTTTACCATCTTTTCTCCTGCATGCCAAATCTAAATACAGAATGGCACACTTTATTCTAGAACATGACCATTTATATTTGAAATTGACTCTAAATGCAAACAGGCAGAACTCCGGATACCCCAATCATTTTTGCGGAGAGAACCCTTTTCTTCGAATTTCACACTGTGTATTGTGCTTGGATAAAAATGGAGAGCAGGGAAGAAAAAAAATCAATAGCAAAGACATTGCTGGAGGCTTACATATTACATTTTGCATAAAAGTCAGACTTAATTTGGCTTTGATCATCATTCCCAAAGATGACTCACTGGAGCCACTATCATTAGCCAATCCTGGGAAAAACCAGACGCTGACAAAGACCAAAGGCTTTGAATCACACTCTCTCCCTTCGGCTCTGTGTTTTTGGATACGGATTTCTGCACGGTGACTGAGAGGATACCTCAATGTTTATTGAAGTGGACACTTTAAGACCTCCCAGAACTATAGCAGAACAAAACGTATAGGACTTGTGTAAAGACCTTATCTTATATAGAGATAGAATTATGCATTTTAATGTTATCAGGCGCGATTGTTCTTTTATGCTTAATTCATTAGGATTAAAACAGGAAATGTTCGCTTTATATCTTCCGATTAAAAAAAGTTCAATCTGTATTCATCAGCCTTTGAGCAATACAATATCCATTTCAACAAGAAGTAGAAGTAGGTTTCTTTTCGTATTTGTGAAAAGATAACTCCAAAACTTCAGTGCACAAAGAACTCGCCCTTGATTTTTATCGCTCTCGTTATAACAACAGTTTTCGTACAATTGATCAGAGCGAGATCAAGAGACCTTGGTTATAAAAGTATGTTTAATAATTTTCAAGATTACATTGCTTAGCTTCAGTCCCTGATTAAAAATCACATTAGCAGGAAGAGAAAAAAAAAAGAAATGTGAATATTATTAATAGATAGAGGAGCGTCACAGAGAGAAAAAGGAAAGAATTTGTCTTCACTTCCACACACAATGCCATTGTTCTTGGGACATTCAGAAGTCACTTTATTATTAATGATACTGAGATTTGATAGTTCTTTTTTTAATTCACACAGTCCTCTGATGTCCTTTGGATGTGAACATTACAGTGTCGTACCCAGACACAAACCTTTACAAATGTTTCACTGGCTTGTATAATTGCTGTGTGGTTTTAAAACATTGCCGTACGTGGTTATGGGAACAATCTGTCATGATATATGCCCACGAGCGCTGGCGAGCTGTTACCAAACACCCATACACTGCTAATAACACAAGGTGACCATTGAAAGACGTGTTCACGAAGGCCCGAGGCGAATGCTGGATTCGCTGGCTTTTTCTGCTCCTCGCTCAGCCTCAGAAAACGAGACATCAGTGTCAAAACTGACAAGAAATGTGCTTATTTAGAGAGTTTTCCTGGATGTCTGTGGGGAAGAATGCTCTGGAATGGGTCGCTTCGACTTAATAGTCTAGACTGGGCACATTATACAAAGACTGGTTTGGGGCTGGGGTGTAACTTTATAGGAAAACATGTGAAGCGGTCTTGAACGCCCCGTCCAGACTTGGCTTCCATGTCCACACATGAAAGCAGCATAAGATGCCATCATGTTGGGAGGGTTTGTTATTATTAAAACCAGACCTCTGCGCTGTTTTTGCTGGAGATCAAATCAAACATGTGGATGCAATGGCACATAATCTAAGTGAACAAAAATAGACTGCTGTTTCACCTGGCAATGTGTCGCTTGTAGACACTTTAATAGATCGCCACACAGATCCAGGAAAAAGTGCTGTTTATCATTTGTGTGTGAGATTTATTTAATATGCAGGTTATCTCTGTACTTATGTGTTATATTTTGTAGAATTGTATTTAATTGTGGGAAAATAATGCGTGCGGATTTTTATGCGTAATCGTATATAATAAATTTAAATTTTAGATTTTGAAACTGTGCAAAACAGAATGCTATAAATATTCTATGATGTTTCTACACTTTTTCTTGGTAAAAAAAAATAAATAAGTATAAGTAAGTATGAAATTTTGGGAAATTTTCAACTTGTTACTCAGGTTGTTTTGTTGCTTACTTAAATTTGACAAAATGTGTTATAATAATAAAATACATTTGTAACAAAGTGAATAAAGTAGATGCATGATACAAGAATCACTTTTTTTCCTAGTGATTCACTGGACCCCATTGTATGAATTTCAGATGCAGCCGTGTGAAATTGCTGCTCCATAATGAAGAAATGTATTATAACATCTTTAATCAAATTGCTTTTTATTGCAGTCAACCACGATGATGGAGAATGGTTCAAAGACGTGACAAAGAAGAAGTATAACATTTGAACTACAATAGGATCTTACTTAGCGAGTTGCATTAATTCCCAAAAAGGCTACATAACACATTGTGCCAGACAAGACAAGAAAAGAACATTCGAGCTTCATCAAAAAGCTAATGCGAGAAAATGAATGATCTTCCTCAAGTTATTTTTTCCTCTTGATTATCTGTCTCTAGCGTTCAACTCAAGGTCACAGATGTGCTGGTATCTAGTCATTTCTAACTATGACAGAGTAAGGACCTCTCACGTTTTAATTGTACTTTAATTTACTTGGCTTGTGTAATTACTTGTGCATTTGCATAGTAACTCCATTACTAGTTTCAGGTGTGAAGTGTCACTCAAAGTTCGAAATGAAGCCTCATGTTTGAAACATGACTGCCGTCGGATGCAGCCTGTGTCATATGTTTTTGATTAATGTAGTGTCCTTAATGGCGCTCTCCTCAGCCGGGTTGAAACTGCGAATTTGATTTTGAAATAAAAAGGCATGTTTGACGAGATGGCTTTAGATGCAGGGCTCAACCGTCATGAGAAGCACACTCTGGCTGAGATGAAGCAAGGAAATTAAAGTGACACTACTTTTAATAGCACTATAGTGCCTTTTTTCTTGTGTTTAGTGCATTGTTGTCATCCCAGTTGAGTATGAGACTGGGATTTTAGGTGTATCTGTCTGTCTGTCTGTGGGTAGTGGCATCGGTGCAGTAGTGTTGGAGTGCATGATTATCTGAGGTTCGCTCCAGCACAGGCTTAAGAAAGAGTCTTCTCACACAGCGCACCTCAGGGAATTGTTAAATGATTGGCCCAGCACTTAATTCAATCACTTAGCGCTTTCTTTCTTTCTTTCTCTCCTTTCTCTCGCTCTCTCTCATTCCCACTCCTCTCCTCATTGATCATGGTCATGGAAAAGTGATATTTTGCATATCTGGTTAAGTGCTCTTAACAACCTCGGCTCGTGCTACGTTAAAAATTAATAAATAATAAAAAGGGGTGGGGGTGATCTTGTCAGGGAAGTAATTTGCTTCTCTTGAACCAATGATGGCTTGCACTTTATGTAAATTGGTGTCTAGGGACAACAAAATCCCTCTTAATACACATGCAGACTTCATAACAAAACACGACGACGAGGAAGGACGAAGGGAAGGTGGAGAGATGATGAATAGCGAGTCGTGTTTTCTGTGCGAATGGCCCTGTCGAGCGAGCGCTTTGACTGACACTATCAAAAGCCATGGTGACATGCTTAGCACACGTTTTTGTAGTTACATTATTTGTTAGTGACAATGTGCAATTTAGAGTTATAAAACCAGCATTGTAAAAACAAGTAAAAAATTTAATAATAAAAAAAAAAAAGCCTTAATGAAATGGCCTTTTGCTATTTTGGGGTGCGGTGAGAGAGATAAATTGTTAGTGCTTAGTAGTGTTGTAGTCAAAGGTTACATGACAGGCAGCAGCTGAGGAGTGCTGTCTTCATGCCAGACACAGCTCTGAGAAAATGAGTAAGACGAGATGTCTGCTTGTGCCACCACATGGCAATATCACATATTACTAAATTCTAAATTGATTGATTTTGAATTGCAATTAAACTAAAATTATTTATTAAAATATAACTGCTGTAAGTTACTTATTTTATGATCACATTTTATTTTCAATCTATTTTTGGATTTTAACTTAATATTTTAATTGATTTAAATGTAATTATATTAAGATTATATAAAACCAATTTCAAAAATCGAATTTTTTTATTGTGTATTTTAATTGATCTCAGTCAAACTGCAGTTAGGTTATTTTGATTAGGTTAAAAAATAGCACAAAAAAAACATAACAATAAAAAATATGATTTAAACAAAACAAAAAGTTTTTTTTTTTTTTCATAAAGTCTTCATATATTGTCACAAGTGTAACCAACAACCATGTCTAAATGAATAAATAAATAAAAATATCTATATATCTATATATATATATATATATATATATATATTTGCCTTATCTCAAAGCATGATGGAAATTATGTGGTGATGTATGGAAAAAACATCTTGGTGGTTCTTTTATTTTTTATTTGTTTTGGTACAGTTATAATAGTATTTGTAGTTTCATCAGTTCAGAAACATTTTTGATATTTTCAAAAATTATAGAGGTGATATAACTCAAAATGTAACTCCAAATTAACTAATGACTATTTTGAATTGTGACTCTTTTTGACATTCCAATTTAGCATATTCAAATTCCATGTTATTAATTTACACAAAACTGATTCATAAATCCAGAATCTAGATGTGTTAGGGTTGAAGATATAACTTCTAATACCATTCATACTCTTTTTTTTTTTCAGAGCCGGGACGAGAACATCACTCACAGATTTATGAGGAATCCAGAAATGTGTGTCATCATTATGGACAGAGGTAAAGAAAGTCACTGTGTTTTATTTTAGTAATCTCATTCATGTGAGTGTGTGTGAGTGTGAGTGATTGTGAGTCTGCATGTGTCTTTCCTGTTTCACCATAGATGGCTTCCACCATACACAACTTCTTTTGTATTGTTTTATTATTTATGCATGGGGCCACTGCTTTAAGATGGGGGAAATAATTCATATTCAATCTCTACCGCATCTTAAGTAGCCATTCAGTTCAAACATTTTTCACCACAGATAAAATATAAGAAGAAAAAAAAAAAGACGAAAGAAAGGAAGAAAAGAACCAAAAGAAACGATAAGGCACAAGGGGTGTGGAATATGTGCATCCTCAAACAGATGGAGATGAAAAGAGCGAACGAGAAACAAATGGTAAAAAAGCAAAGGGAAAAACAGAAAAAGAAAAACAACGCACAGTTGAGCAAGTGGAGAAATTTTTTATATTTCTGAATCTCAAAGCCTATTAAATATAGATTTAACTTTTGGCATCTAAAAGGGGAGGGATCTGGAGAGTTCTCACAGGCAATGAGGTGCTCATTGTAGTACTTGCTCCACTCCTGGTGTGTGTGTTTGTGTGTGTGTGTGTTAACAGCCGCCAAAATGAACTGTTGTTGCACAGCCATGCCGTCTAAAAAGCTGTTCACGATGTGGAGAGATCCCTCTCTGTTACGCTCATGTCCACACACACAAACACACTCAGAAAAGAGGAGTGTTTATTTTTGCCTCTCTTTCATGGTGTTCTGGGTACACTTGAGACTACAGCTCAGTCTATTACTGCACAACAAAACACAATCAATGGATTGTAACCATAGATGAATTACTGTCTTGTTACAGTTACTTGTTACTGTATGGCAGAGTTGCTTGTAGTAGATTGTCTTAGTTTAAAAGAATATGTTTATGAGCATATGTTAGTATAAACAGGAAAGAAAGAATTTGCTAAAAAATTGTATACACAGTATACCAGTCTACAAACCTTCATCTTATTCACTAACTACTGTACCCACAATCCAATGTGACCACATGGTAAATATGGTAAATTAGTGCTGTGGCTGTTTAAATGAAGTGCAAACATGTCTTTTTTTTTTTTAATTCACAGGGTATGTTATGCTCATGTGGAATGTCTATATTATGGAAATTAGGCTCTTTATGGCCTTAAAAGGTAGTTATATTTAAAATATATACAATTTATATCATGCACATTTAGAGTCGGTATTCAGCATAGATAAAATGGCAAAGACTTACATTACATTTTTTAATTATTGTTGATTTTTTTTATTTTGATGCTGTTTTTGAATGTTCTGTTCATTTAAAAATGTACCACATGAAAAAAGAAGAAACACTGATGATTATAAGAAATATTAAATAAAAAAATATTCATACACATACATATACACTTTAGTACAATTTAGTACACATTTGATTTTTTCATTAATGGATTTATTAATTTTATTACATAAAAAAATGTAACCATTGTGCTATACCAAATCATGGTACTCTGTGCAACAATTGCAACCTAGCATTCACGCAGATTTGTTTATTTATTTACTTACTTACCTGATCGTTATATTTCCTTCTCTGAACCGGTTGCTAAAATAGCTCAAATGACACAAAATCAGCGAGTTCACTTTTCAGGCTGTTGTCAAAAATAAATGGTCTGTCGTATTCAAAGTTCACAACTTCAGAATCTAAAATCGATTTGTTTCTGATTATCTTGAATCTCATATTTATTTATTTATTTATTTTAACATTCATGGCACATTCAAGGTGGCAGCGATTGGATTTTAAATTAGAATTGCAAAACTAAATTTGTCCTTCCATCACGTTATGCTCACATTGTGTTTCCGTCCTTAAGGAAGACAGGAAGAAAAGAGAGGCAAAGTAAAATGGGAGCTGTCAAGGGAAAGGCAGGGGTTGATTTGTGCTGAAAAGTAAAACAAAAGGGTTCAGTAATGGCCGAGCTCAGAGCAGCTGATTATCCGCTGTCTTGTCAAGATAATACCATAGATCAGAGGTATTTCTTTATTCAAATGATATGCCTGCATCTGCACTCAATTGGAGGCCATCAGCTCTCAGCGAGCAGGCAGACGACATTGAACACCCCCTTCCCTGGGTCACGCGATCTGCCTTTCGCCTCTCTTTGAGCGTGGAGAAACACTAATGTAAAATTGATATCACGATAATGCCCTGTCCGTGTCCTCTGTGTCCGTCCAGAGCACTGCTGCACCTGAGAGCGCTACATTGAGTCTCCAGCTATCTCGCCCAATCAGGGTCGCACACTTTTCACGAAAAGCCCCACAGCCTCAGCATGCGAGGGCTGGATCAAATGCTAGCAATTAAAACAGAAGCATATGGTATAGTGTACTAATAAGGCTTTGTGTCAGTGTGTGTGTATGAGTGTATATAGTGTAAATAAGGGGGGGCTTGTTTCGACCATTTGTTTTATATTCATAACCATGCTAGTTATAACATGGCCATTAAATATAAATATTCAGAATTTTAAATGTTCAATTTATATATATTATATATATTATTTAATCAATTATGTATATAAAATGAATTACACATTTAGCTTCCTCGTAAATTTTTTTTAGTGTTGAGTAATGCACGATTCAT
>JAUCNO010001053.1:11549888-11601001 GCA_032353835.1 Enteromius viviparus
ACAGTAGAAACACCATTGCGCCTATGGAGAGTCCCCACGAAGATGGCAAACCAGACATGTGTGTGTGTGTGTGTGTGAGAATATCAAGTGCGAATAATGCACCCTGCTCAAGTCATACAATGCAGACGACCACGGAGCGCATAAAGACCATCGGTGTCTCAACTCATTTTTACTTGTTTATTTCATTTAAAATGACATGGTTTCCCCTCAATGCAAGTAGCTGTATTATTGGTATTTATGAGCGTGCATAAGAGTGTTTACAAATAATCCTGTACTGTGAGAACTGCAGTGAAAAATAAAACTACTGTCCTCCACATTAATTTATTTTTCTGATTGAATTTTAAAAAAAGGCGAATACAAGTGACAGGAGTTATTGTAGCAAGTTAAGTGGATGCAAACCCCAAGATTACCTAATTTTACAGTGTGTTATTGCAGCTAGATGAAAATATGTTTTTGTGTACAATAAAATGTGTAGATATCATTTGTAACACCTTGTCTGAGGTCTTTGGACAACAAGTGACAAAAATGTGATGTAATTGAGGTCCACCGTCTCAATATCATTAGTCGACCAAAGGCGCCATCTCGTGGATGGAATTTCAATTACAGCATAGATTATGCTTGATGATCAAATACAGTATTATAAGGAAATCATAACTAATGTGTGATGCCTGCTATTGTATAATTCATTTTGATGTCAGTGTGCTATCAGTAGCGTCATGAAAGCACATATAAATTTCTTAAACGTGTTGGAAATGCTTCCCTGTTTCTTCTCTTTTCCTGGATGCTTTATATGTAGAACATTTTATTTAGGAAACAGGTTTTGTTCAAAGTGGATATAAATTGTGACAGAGGAGCTCTATCTTTATCATTTAAACAACTTTATAAAGATTAAGATTAAAATCACATTGAGTTAAAAACTCCAGTAGATGGCAGTGTCCTTATAGAAGTATTATGACTTTTTTATGACAAGTAATGACATTTACTGTATCTGCATCATATTGCTTTCACGTTTGAACTGTTAGCATCTTTTGAGTTGATTGCTTGATCAAGTTAGTTCAAGTAAATGTTATTTGTGTTCATTTAAAAAATCTACAGAATGTATCATATATAAGCATCATATTATAATTTAAAAAGATTATGTAGCAACAAAATAGGCTGCTATCTATTGCATTATTGCAGCATGCTTTATTACAAATGCTTTTAATAATCTGTTTTGTCTTGTAACAAACATGGGTTAATTAATGCTTGTATCCCTTTATTTTGGCTCATGATGTAAGTATATTTGCTCAGTTCACAACAGATTTGCAGTCACCAATACAGCTGAGCCACTGGAGAAAAGCTCTCATATATTAATTATTGAACAACATATGGTTAAAAGCACATGAGACCCATCTGAACACTAATCCAATTGACCAAAATAAATTTTTGTGAAATTATTTTCATTAATGTAAACGTGTATAGTTCAGAATCACTAAAGTGCAAAATTATGTTGAATAAAATAGGGATGATGCTATTAAACTCATATAACTATATATTAAACAGATTTTACATATCAAAAGTTGACAAAGTCTTGGTTTAAAATGGCATTAGCTTTAGAAAATGCTTAGCTTTATTTAATTTTGAGCTGTGTGTCCTTTTGTTTCAGACACAATAATTAGATGAGTGATGTCTGCTGGAGAATGAATGGTGATGTTGTTTCGACATCAGGACTTTCCCTTAAGGCCGATTCTCAGCCTGCAATGACATTAGTCAAAGATGTTCTAGCTCACACTGTACGGCCTCACATGAGTCTAGCATGTGGTGTGGCTCCAAATGATGACATCACCAGTAGGAGGAAAATGAATGCCCTTTTGAGACACTGATAGTGCAGTGTGTAGGCTCTGTGTTGCAAGAATAGAAGCGGCCATTTACTGTTCTTTGAGGGTCTTGAAGCTTACTTTAATCCACCCCCAAAATGCCAGCATCGATGTTCATATACTTAGTGCATTAGAAATCGCTGTTGGCCAATGCCAGTAGTAAAAATCAGACCTCTGTAGACAATGCTTCTTTGTTTGGACATAAATAGACACATGAAAGGCCCTTCTGAACAAACTTAAACCTCATGACCAGAATCATATGTGACATGGCACATTCGATTTTGTGCATCAGTTTGGATTATGAAAAAAAAAACAAAAAAAAAACCCTTCAGCGCTCCCCATATGTGAATTAGAATACTGACTCTTCTCTAATAAGTGATATAGGTATATGTTTATGGGTGAGCATTTTTGCCCTGCTGTACTTTTAGTTTCTCTTAAAATATAATATTAATAAAACTGTGAACTAATAAAACTGTGAAAAAGTAAAAAAAACAAAAACCGAAAGTTCCAATACAATAGAAAATATAACAGAAAAGTATTATTACTTTTAGGCTAACATTTTTTAATACACATTTCAAATTTATTATAGCTACACAACATTAAATTATGGAAATGACTTTAAAAAAAATTGCTTAAAACCAACAACTTTTTTATGTTTACTTTTATGATTTGATGTATGCTAAATATGCAAAAGAAAGACAAATTCCCACTTTATGACAAAAGAAGCTCGATTGCTGAAGCATAAAAAATATTTTCAGTGTTCTAGACTGTTGGTTTTTGTGATTTATGGGGACTCTCTATAGGCGTAATGTTTTTTATTCAAACTGTATGTGGTATTGTCCTACACTGACCCTACACCTAAACCTACCCCTTACAGGAAACTGTGTGCCTTGTTAGATTTTCCAAAAATCACAATTTAGTATGTTTTTTAAGCTTTTTGAATTACGGGGACACTGAACATGTCCTTATAAAACACCTACATATTGTAATACCTATGTCATACCCATGTCATTATACAAATTTCTGTCCTCATAAACCACATAAACCCGTCCACACACACACACACATAAACAAACACATACATATTACATATACGTATATTAGTAATAGTAATTCTTTTTAAGATTTAACGACATTATGGATCACTCTTCTATTGATTGGCTATATACTAACACACACAGAGCTGTTAAATGCAACAGATGGCTACTTTGTCTGATTGACTATAATCATTAATCATTCATCCCGCGGCACTCATGCATTAGAGAGTGTCTCCACGTTTTCAGGGTGGCAACCGATCCATTCTGTGATCTCATTGGTTGGCCACACGCTCGTCACTCCTCCATCCGTCGGAAGTGCGTTCTGCTCCTGCGTCTCCCTACAGTCTGAACCCGCCTGTGAGCTCGCGTTATCGGCCTCTTCCTCACGCCTTTGCTCGGCTTGTCAGGCAGAAGCAGGGGCACGGCGAATCAGAGATCTGGCTCGGATTATGCTGCCATTCCAACCGACCAGAACGATGTGGGATTCGGCTGCTCTCCTGCTTTTTAAAAGCCGACCTCAGGAATGAGCACTTGTGTGTTTTATTCGCCAGGGCTGAGCGTATGTGGGACAGCAGCGAGTCTAACAGCTTTAACAGCCTTTAGACAAAAGACGGCTGCGAAGTAATATTCACTAATAAAAAGGGTAAGTACGCCAGTTTCTCTGGATTGCGATGCTTTACACCCATTATTTCTAGTCGCTTTTATGCGTGATTTAATGTAACGGAACGCGAGTGATGTCACCGCTGCTTTTGCATGTTTCCCCTCTGCGAATGTTACAATGTAACATTCCAACATCCTCCAGTGCGCGAGTCTATCTCCCTCCTTCCACGTTGCTCACTCATTCGATACCTGCTCGTCACTTAAAATAATCTTAAAAGAGATTGAAATCACCACAAACACAGCACACGTTGGATACTGACTGTTATGTACACTGATGCGTTCAATAATACGAGTGCTGTTACGCACCGAAGGACAGTAGGACAGGCTATATATTACTGTAGCATTTGCGATTATATTCTCTGTTGAGGACTTCGTACAAAAATACAAACAAACTAGCTACAGAATCTACTACGCAGGAGTCAGTCGGTTCAGTTTCTTATCAGAGTAAGCTGCATGTAGTTTGTAGCTAATAGATATCAGTTATGGTAGTTTAAATACTCCATATATTCACCTCAGAAATGTGAGTTTGTACTTGACTGTGTTTTGGCACTCAAATAACTATCGTTTGTTGCATTATTTCAGTAAGTAAGGTTACGATGCAGGGTACTCGAACTCTTGCCCTAAGCCATTCCACTTCTTTGTCTCTGAAAGTAATGGTCCACGAATAACTATTCTTTATTTTTTTCCTTTGCTTTTTTTCTCCTTTCGAAAGAAAATATTAATGTTGTCCAAGAGCCAGGCCACTCATCTGGACCCCATGAGAATAGGCGTGTCGAACTGAGAGAAATTGCAGAGGATATTTTCTGGGTTTAATATGAGGCTGCTTAACAGTGGTAGTCCAACTTTGTCCAGTTTTTTCTCTTTAGGGTGAAGCGCTAGGTGTACTTAAGCTTCGATAATGACACTTTTACTTAAACCGTAGTAGTTTAAATGAGGATGTTTTGCCTTTGAATAGAAAAATCTCTTATTACATTTTCAGCATGCAATTTTGAGATGTCACCCCCTAAATTTTTTCTGTTTGGACCAAACACACCCTACAGTTGAACTGCATTTAGTTATGTTTAAAATCACTGTTTAGGTTTTAAATGTTGATTAATACAGTTCTGCTGCAACTTTTTTTTCTTGCTTTCACCCACTTCTTGCCACACATTGCAATACATTGAAGTAGTCCATGTACGATGTATTATTTCAAAGGTAATATTAACATAAATAAACAATACAAGCCTATGATGAGTCACTTCTTTAAAGGCTTTAGAGTCTCCTTTGATATCTGATCAGAGTAATGAGTACACAGGGTAGAGGTAGATGAGCTGCTGAGCTCATGACACTTATTCACAATGACACTTCATCCTGTACGCATGACCCACACCGCCAAATTGAAGTGCCTTTATGCAGGAGAGCTACACAAGAGGAGTTTCATATCCCAAACCGCTGCTCTGATAATGACATGTGCTTGAGCTCTGGCCTTGTTCATTTTGGGGAACTCTCATGCTTTTCTGCATTTCTCATCCGGGAGAGAGCTGGATCAGAGCAGTTTTCGAGAGAAGACAGACTGTCTAATTAGGAGCCTGAAGAAAAGGCTTCTGAAGAGAACTTCCACACCACATACACAGTCACAGAAGTGAGAGTTAGCCAACACTCTCATTATGTCTCATCTTTGCACTCGTTTATTAGCGGAAAGTGCATCAGTCCGGTGTTCTTAAAGGAGTAGTTCACCCCCCCAAAAATGTAGTCACTTCAAGGCTGTCCAAAATATAGGTGAGTTTGTTTCTTCATCTCAACAGATTTGGAGAAATGCAACATGCTTATCAATGGATTGTCTGTAGTGAATGGGTGCCATTGGAATAAGAGTCCAAGCAGACAATAAAAATATGACCGTAATTCACACAACTCCAGTCCACCAAATGAACAAAATGTGTGTTTGTAAGAAACAAATTTATTAATAAATCATTTTTTCTATATATCTTTTTCGGCCAAAATTCAATAATCCATAGCCAGTGAAAAGTCCATCCCTGTTTTGTATGTAAATGGCGCTTGATTTGTGCATATTTCTCTTTTTCTAAAATGTTAAAGTTAAGAATGTCTTATTGCTGGATTTATTTCTTACATATATGCAGCTTTTTATTTCACAAGACATTGATTAATGGACTGGAGTCAATTAATCCACATATTGTGATACATTTATTAAACTTTGTTTCTGATGGCACCCATTCACTGCAGAATCCATTGGTGAGCAAGTGATGTAGCCTAATACTAAAAAAAACACTAGATGGATGATCTGAGGGTGAGTAAACCTTCAGCAAAAGCCAATTTATAGATACTCTTTCTTATCAAAACCAAAATTAACATTTTCATGTAGCCAAGAAAAATAAAAAAAAGTTTGTCTGTAAATTTCAGTAACTGGGTAATCAAAACCAAATTGAGTAACTGAGTTTTCTTAGATGATAAATTAAAGCTCTTCTGCAATGAGCAGCTCTTGATATTTCAACTAAACATAGAGGAGCAAAAATTAAATGCTATTACCATCAATGGTTTCGACCCTTCATTTAATTCCAAAAATTAATGTTTTTGCTGTTTCGGTTAAATATTTTTGGTTGGAGAAATATGTGCATTGCTATTTTTTTATTTGCATTCACTTTCATTGCATGGAAAGCATAAGCATGAGCATTTTGACTAATGTCTCCTTTGTTTAATGGAAGAAAGAACATAATACAGAGAAAGAAAATTAAACAACACAAGGGTGTTCTCCATCACCTGATTTCAAATGGATCGGCATTTAATACAGTCGTAGATCAGGCTATGCAATTCATGCACATAATCACAGATGGATCGTCTGTGATAGTAAACGTGATAATGAGTAGCTTCTCTGCTAACTATGGCTCTGTGCATTAAATGCAGCTCCATCTGAAAACAGGTGATGGAGGTTCATTACTTATCATATTACCGGCTTTCTGACAAGATGCGCATGACTAACTGCATGCAATATATCGTGCAGCCTTTCTTTCAACTAGTGTCTGTGAAGAAAGTCATTCTCAGAAATGTTCTTCAAAAAGGTATTTCACCTTTGTTGTCCCAAGAACATTTCGGAGGGAATACCCGCTCTGTGCATTCATTCTTGTAAGCCAAAGCTGTTTGCTTTGTGAAAGTGATTTGCATAGTCAAGGGAAAAAATATGCCAACTCCCATGGAAAAACAACAAGGCTGATGCATCTGATATTGCGGTACATTAGAGATGTACTTGGAAGCTGAAAGGGTAGAATTAGAAACTAAAAAAAGCGTGTGAAAAAAAACAAAAAAAACTGATTCCATGTGTCGTCATGTCATATATTTGAAGTGTTATATGAATGTTACTCTGCAGGTGCAATGTTGTTTTTTGGCTGGCGATCAGATACAGTAAATGTGAAATTGTTCATTTAATGTGTGTTTTTCAAAGATCAACTTCTCTCCACTTAAACATGTAATGAAACATTTAGAATTGTTGCTGGAATGAAACTGGATAATTGGGTAGCTTAGAGCATTGGTGCTTGAAGTGCTGGATCATTGGATGGGTTCAGTCCAAAGCCCTATCTCTTTGTGTCAGTGTTTCTTATATAACTCTCTGCACAGCATCTCACTGCTCTTTACTTTTCAGAGAGACCAATAGTACCAAATAGTTTAAATTTCATGTCTTTGATATGTAAAAAAAAAATCAAAGATCAAATCAAATATGCAACAATATAATGGATGGGAAATTGTATGCTATTTATGCTATCAAGAGTTTTCTAGGAACATTTTTACGTAATTTGGCTTATGCAATGCAGAGGAGTTAAGAGAATGTAAAGTCATGAATGCTGCATTACATAACTGCAATGCAATTCAACAGAATGTTCACACCTTGTTAATGCTATTTGCTTTATGATATATGCCCTACATTGCCTTTGACTTCACGTGCGCATGAGCAAGCAAAGGCCACACGTCTGGAAATCCACATCAAGCGCACCATTTAAAAGCATACAGTCATGATGCCCTGAGAGCAGAATGAAAAGACTAGATTTTTCCTGCTTATATTTGTGGTTTTATTTGTGTATTCTAGAAATGAAATGTGCAGTCTATACACAGAGATGAATGTTTTGTGTTGCTTCATTCTTTCTATACAACTCTGAGTGCTGGTATGATTTAGAAATGAATAATGCCCCATAGAATCCAGCCTCTCCAGATCTTTTTGGAGTTGCTGGAAGACTTTTTGTAAGCTTATGAGACTGCCTGTTCAAATATTAAGTTCTACATTTAATTCATATGTATTATCTTGGCATTAGACTAGTCAACCATATATTTTGCTCTGTGAAGATGATACGTTTGGTCTCCTCTTATAATGGGGAGATCTGAGCGTGATCTGCCGGTGGCCTCAATTTAGCATAATTTGTGCAGTACAACCACAGTGTTTTAAACAAGATCAGCACTTTTTCTTCCTGAAAACTACCCCTTAGACAGGCTTTTTTGGTCTGTCTTCGCTCTCTCTATCCATACTACTTTACCTCTCTATTGTGCATTTGAATGTGTATGTGTCTGCTGCCATGACAGTGAAAGTTCTTGGTCAGGTCCAGACTGGCTCAGTAATACAGTACATACCAGCAGATCAGCTGGGAGCAGATCCCTTAGTTCATTTATAGCCATGGCCTTGTGTCGATGCATGTCTGCCTGACAACTCCTAACTGCACCACTTCTGCACCCACCCACGATATACATGCTCTTTGTGTCTAAAATGATGCACACATTCTTTGTGCTCAAAAACCTAAAGATGTTCCAGTATAGCTTTGTCTATGTCTAACATGTTTTACATTCAAGTTTGTCAAACTTCCATCTTAACATATCATTAACATCTAACAAAGGGATCTCCAACACTGCTCCTGGAAAGCTACTGTTTGGCAGACTTCAGGTACAACACTACTCCAGCACACATGTCTGCTGTTATCCATGAACACATTGATTAGTTGCTTAAGGCAAGTTTGATTGGGGTTGGAGCTGAAATCTGCAGGACAGTAGCTCTCCAGGAGCAGAGTTGAGACCCCTGATATAACATCTCCCATCCTGCATGCACCAAGTTGACATTGCAATTCTCTAATTTGTTAATTCTTTGTTTCTCTGATAGGTCATTGTCTCCATTCTATGGAGAAAGTGGGCAAGATGTGGGGTAACCTCAGGAGTCGATGCCAAGCCCTCTTCCACAACGATGGCTCAGAGTCCCATCTGTGTAGCCAGGATTTAGATTGCATCCACTGTGTGGTGGACTTGGGAGCACATGCAGAACCCTATGAAACTAGGTCTTCCACACCGTCACGGACCTTGTCACCACTCCCCCTGGTTCCTGGTGGACGCAGAGGCCATAACTGTGTGGCTGATATACCCCAGATAGTAGAAATCTCCATTGACAAAGACAGCGAGGATGCACGGAGGGGTCCTCTTGTCCGCAGGGACTCCTACTCGCGCCATGCTCCCTGGGGAGGTAAAAAGAAGCATTCTTGCTCAACTAAAACACAAAGTTCTCTTGAGGCTGACAGGCGAACAGGACGCTCAAGAACAAGTACAGCTAGGAGGGAGCGTCGCTACGGAGTTAGCTCTATCCAGGAGATTAATGATTCAGCTGGCAGCAGTGGGTGCAGCCTTAGCACCCGTTCTCTACGACAACGACTTCGGGACACTGTAGGCTTGTGCCTTCCACTCCCCACACACCGCCGCTCTCAGTCAGCCAAAGGCCAGGTGTCCTCCAAACGTAAGATCCACCTTACTGAACTCATGCTCGAAACATGCCCTTTCCCACCCGGGTCAGATCTGGCCAACAAGTGGCACCTAATCAAGCAACATACGGCACCAGTCAGCCCTCATTCCTCAACTGCTCTTTTGGATGCATTTGATTCGGCACATCCATCCCCAGAGGACGAAGAGGAGAGGCTGCGTGAACGCCGTAGACTTAGCATAGAGGAAGGCGTTGACCCCCCTCCAAATGCACAGATCCATACTCTGGAAGCAACTTCACAGAACACTTCCCTCTATAAACTGGGACCAAAGATGGCTCCTGGTGTTGGGGAAGGACTTGGGGAAAGCAGAAGTCTGGGAACAGTCTCCTCTATTTCTGGGGGCTTATCGGGGATTGCCGCACAGGTTGCAGCAAGTATGGCAGTGCCATCCCACAGTGTTGACTGTGACTCTGAGGAGGACTCAACTACTCTTTGCTTACAGACACGGAGGCCCAAGCAGAGGCATGCTTCTGGGGATGCTCACTGCTCTAGACAGCCGGGGCCTTGGAAGGTTCACACGCAGATTGACTATATTCATTGTTTGGTGCCTGACCTACAGGCCATAACTGCACTTCCTTGTTATTGGGGGGTGATGGACCGGTACCAAGCAGAAGCACTGCTCGATGGACGACCAGAGGGCACCTTCCTTTTACGTGATTCTGCACAGGAGGACTACTTGTTTTCCGTTAGCTTTCGACGTTATAATCGTTCACTGCATGCACGCATTGAACAATGGAATCACAACTTTAGTTTTGATGCGCATGACCCCTGTGTCTTCCACTCTTCCACAGTAACAGGCCTGCTGGAGCACTATAAAGACCCCAGTGCCTGTATGTTCTTTGAGCCCCTGCTCACTGCTCCCTTACACCGGATTTTCCCTTTCAGCCTTCAGCACCTGGCACGAGCTGCCATCTGCAGACACACCACCTACGATGGCATTGGTGCCCTGCCACTGCCTCCAACCATGCAGGACTTCCTGAAGGAGTATCACTACAAACAGAAAGTCCGTGTGCGCTGGCTAGAGAGAGAGCCACCACTCAAGGTCAAATGAGGTCTGGCTTTATGCCGAAGAGAGGCAGGATTGTGGGCTAGAGCTTTGCCGCCAGAGGAGTATGTGGCTTATATTATCCATCATACATCTGAATTTAGATACACAGCAACAGAGGATGTTATGAACTTCCAGCCTTTTTCTGCTTAATACTACACATGGAATCCATACATATGTTTTTAGGGCAGTACATTCTGTCAAGGTAGCTTAACTGCTTAAGTGTTGAGCATGCTGGGAATGAGACGGTCTTATTCTCTCTGCTCTTTCCCCTATGACCTTATATTCTCTGGATCTCCCCTAGCATGCCCCTGCATTCTATCTTCTAGTGTTTTACACTATTTTGAGCATTAGAACTGACTGTTGTCACACTAACTAGCCTCTTTTGTCAGGCAAATGGATCAACAGAAGCTTAGTCCAGTGAAAACTTATATTCAAGGTATCTTGGAAGTCTTCATACCTGAATACCTGCTACTCTAAAAAATGTGATGTTAAATATCTAGTCACGTAAACTATATGCCTATTTGCTAAGTCACGGCTAATGTATCAGTCATACCTTCAAGATACTTTACAGGGACCTCCTACAAGTGTCAGGTTCCCTGAGGCAGCATTTGTTAAGCCTTGTGTACATGGACAGGATCACAGTTATACATGCACCTCTCAGCTCTAAGCATGCTTTACTTTTAAAATCGAGGCAGACAGAAGTGAAAGGCATGAATTAATTTCTGGGAGGAGGAAGGACAGCGTACAATGTGCCATATGATAAAGAGGACAGATTATTTAAAAGTAGGCCCTCATGTAGTGTCATATCCCAGCATAATCCTTGTTTTAAACAATCTATTTTACGATTTTCTATTTTTATCAGTGACAGTCTAAAAGGATATATGGCACTTTAATTGTTGTTTGTGTACTGCACAATGACTTATAGACTCAAGTACATGCATATAAACATTTTATTGTTTATCTGTTTTTTTTATTGACCTTATTCGTAGGATGTCAATTTATCCCCCATATTCTCCACATGAGTCATGCGAAGTTAGTGTCAAGCGTCTCTTGCCTTGGCTAACATGGTTATATATGCAACAGAGAAAGTACTCTGTAAAACTTGTATAGATATCTCCCAAGATTGTTTTCACTTTAGATATTGTTGGAAACCAGACAGATGCCATCACTGCGTATATATTTAATGTTTATTGGATTGATGTTATAAAGTTTGATTGGTTCCACTTGATAATGTTGCACTTTTATTCATTATGAAGCATGCATCTATGCTTCTTTCATCATAATTGTGAGCACTAGGGATTGAGATTCCCTCAACACTGTAAAGTTATACAATTCGAAACTTTTGATGTGCTTGGTCTTACACAAAAAAAAATAAAAACATCAGATGTATTGCAATAGTAGACTTTTAAGACCTAAGCGAATCTCAGACCATGCATAAAAATATTTAAAACTGGTACAGTTTGCCGTATTTGATGATTAGCGACCAAAGGTGTGCACCTCTAGGTTATTATTGTGAATGAGAAATCTTCCACCATACCTTTTGATTATTTATACTGAGCTTTTTTGACTTAATTATAGTGTCCAGGTTTCTGGCAGAGTAGCACCCATTTTGAAGCCATTTATTTGAACTGCAATTAAATCCGCAATTAAACACTTTTAAAATACACCTCAGTTGTCACTGAAAGGAAGTCATTTTGTTAATTTTAGAATTTTTTTACTCTATTTCTCCGCTCGAATGACCTGAATAAATACACAAAACAACCATCTTAAAATTTCTTCCACCCTTCACACTGTATGCTCTGTATACAGGCAGACATTATGTCAACTGTGTAGCGGTACACATCAGATGATGTCATCTCCTTTCAAGAATAATATGCCTTTCATTGGATTTACAGACAAAATAGGAGTGCATGGTCAAAGCAGACAGTTTCACAGTCTCTCCCTGATCTATACATGCTGTGTGTATTATATATATAATATTAACAACAGCTTGGTTTTAGTTGATCTTCCAGGGTTTAGGCTGCAAGGACAGATTAACCAATTGAAGACCAGCTTATACTGGTTTCAAAAATAACGTATGTGTTGGAAATGTTTAAGGGAAAAAAAAAACTACCATAGTTTTTAAGATTTGTTAACATGGTAATTCCATGGGATGTTTTTAGAATGTGTACCATGGTTCTTTAATGATATGTTATGATATGGTACCATCACAAGTACATTTTGGTCAAAGAAATGCACATAACAGTAACCTGAGATTTCTGTCCCTATAGTAAAATGTCAACGATGCTGAAGGCATTTAGCAGAAATTTTTAATTTTTTTTTTCCTGTTTAGGGAATGAGTTCAGATGGTTTAAGCCGCTGCGTTTTTGACAGAAAGCTTAATTTTCAAGGATGTTGTTTAACACTTGGTGATGGCCTGGTCCTAAGCAAATCCTTTTGGATTTTTTTTTACACACTGAGGCATGCTCATGCAGACATTTGGGACTTTGTATGCCACTGCACAGCAAGCGAGTCTCTCCTGGCAGAGTTACACCCTGCCCTGCCTTACAGGCACTAATCACAGGCTAAATTTAATGTGCTAGCCTCTAAATTTACCACCTGCTAAAAGGACCACTCTGTGTTTCTTGATGGGTGCTATGAAAATAGAGAAGAGAAGGACTTTTTGCTCTAATTTTTCCTCTTCCTCCCTGGTCTGACCACATCCTCAACATCACCCTTTTTCTTGGATATGTAGTGCTGAAAGCAGTGAGCGTGTTGTTTGTCTAGTCTGGATACTAGCTAAAGTTAGCATTAGCAAGAGGCTAACGCACACAGTGCTCCATTGAGGAACATTGAGTGCAGCAAGGAACAGGACTGTGTTTGAAATTGCAGTTGTTAAATAGTATTTAGTTAATAGTTTAAAGAAAGTATTACGAGGGAAGTAACACACCAAACTAATCCAGACACAGTATTCTCCGCTCAGGCCTGTTTAAATAGTGCGAATAAAATAGTAACGGTGGGACTGCAGAAGTCAATAAAGATTACAGTGAGGAGTCTTGTTTTGAGACTTCTATGAGCTGTGTCTCGTGCTTATGGCCTGGGGATGCTTTGTCCTTGTTTTTATGGCTAACAACTTGATTATTTTGAAACCGCTTCTCTATATGGAGGAGTCTGATGTTCTTTCTGCCCTTTTTCCCCATGGGAAATTTCTTATGTCAGCCACCGTACATCCTGCTTGCAAACTAGCCGGTGAAATAAACTGTTTGGTACATGCACGCATACTCGTGTACCCATAATTGTTAAATGTAGAGATTTATATCGATTGGACTTTATGCTACAGACTGTGGCAGGGCAGCAGTTGATCTTGAACTTACTCCTTCTGTTTAGATCATAACTCTTTTTAGCTTAACTTTAGTGGCAACGTGTAAAGCTCTGGGGCCTCATTTATTAAACATGCGTATAATATAAAAGCATGATAACTGCATGAAAAGTTTTTCTTTTCCCCCACCAAAATTTGGATATTTCTAAATGTTGGTTAATGTAAATGTGCTAATTTATTTACTCGTTCAATCAGCAAACACGGTTCTCACTCGGTTTCTGTACAAGCATGCTGCCGTGACAGTTTCAGCTTTCGTAAATCCC
The DNA here is from genome assembly GCA_032353835.1 of Enteromius viviparus. NCBI lineage: Eukaryota > Metazoa > Chordata > Actinopteri > Cypriniformes > Cyprinidae > Enteromius > Enteromius viviparus. Next base: position 11,563,885 of record JAUCNO010001053.1, read on the forward strand.
AATTTATTTCTACGCAGGATCAAATCCATGGACTTTGGGATTAAATCTGAACTTACATGGATTTTATAAATGAGGCCTCTGATCTTTTCGACTTTGGTGCCAAAATATGTTGCGAAAGGAGTTGAATAGTTTTATGCAAGCAAAGTAGCATTTAACGAATTGTTATTTTTACATAAACTGTATCTCTAATACACATTGAGTGTGATGTAACCATGGTTGCAATCTAATGTCACTTTAATGCTATACGTGCACGCTTGTAGCAGTATGTATGTGGCCGCTGTGGGGACATGGCTTGACGATGATGGAGACTAATGGTTGTCATTCTGCCTCCTCGACCGCCTTATACATTCTGACCAATCACAACAGCCTTCTCAGCTGCCACAGACTAACCAATCTCTAATCCTAAAGTATATCACCAAATATTGTTCTCTGTTACCTTCGATCTTCTTCTCATTTTACAAACTAATATCTGGGTGAAAGATGATGTTTTTAGAAAAATGTGTTTTTGTTTTGTTTGTCCTCTGAATATTTTCTTTGTCGTTTTATTCTTTGCGTAACCTGTTCATTGTTACAGCCAATGCACTTGTAGATGTCACTCTTGGTGCTTTGTGAATGCTTCATTGTCTTAATATTATTAATAAAATATTGAGTGTATTCCATGCAGTAAATAGATATGATCACAAATTGGTTTCTTCATCTGGTCATTATTGTTTTCATGCTGTCCCAGGTTTACCATAAAGTCAACATTGTCCCTAATGTATGTTATACTGACCTTTTTGTGCACAGTGAATGTCATTGTGAAGAAATAAAATGATTCTAATCAGGATCTACCTCCATATTGATGAAATCACAAGGCCATATAATTTTTTAACTACTTTTCTTCAAACAAACATTTCACTACCCAATCAATTCTGCTAAATATATACATATATATATATATAGACAGAAATGTTTATTAGCCAAAATCATAACTGTAATTCACATGAGCTTGGCCTGGAAGTCTGCGGTAATATTTGTCCTTTTGAAATGAAATATAAATAGCATCCAGGTTATCAATTACACATTACCCACCCAAAGCTTGTAAATAATTGAACGTATTCTTTGGAGAAGAGGATAGAGCAGAAGAAGATAGGCCGTTTATGTTTACTTTATTGAAATAGGCATGGTTCTGTGCTCCAATACAGCCAGGCCATCAAAGGAAACTGATCTTTGAAAACGACACTTTCTCAATTTCTGCTCTTTATAGCACACTGCACTCACAGATCAGGTTCTATCCGGCGGATTCGGTTTATTCTAATTTTCTCCTCTTCTGTGAATGTGATCTGGTCAATGGGGGGGGTGAATGAAAAGCAGTTCAGAGTCTCTCATTCCCGACTCCTCTCGTGCTTTCCATAGACAGCATACCTCTCGCTGCAAACACATGCGTGAGCTTTTCTCATGCCTCATATCTCACACATCATCCATAAGCAGAGCAGAATGAGAGAGGGAGAAAAAGCCGCTGTCTCTTTTGCGCTGGACAGCCTCCAAGTCTGTGGCGGCAAAGTGAACGCTGACCTCTCTCTCACCTCTCCCTGCCTAAATACACATGCACAGGCTCCCATCCATATTTCATACCAGAAATACATCCCCAGACAGTATTTTACACCCAGTGTGGAAGGCAGCCGTCAAGTCAAGGAGGAGAGGGCAGGGCCTAAATCAGCTTTGTGCGTGCCAACCTGGCCACCAGAGCCAAGAAAAACAGCCATCACTATCGTACTGTCATCTGGAGGAACGAGCCTCACTGTTCTGTTCGCCTACAGCGGATTAGCCACAAGCTCGTGAAAATATGACGACTCTGTCATGTACTGGCCAGATTAAACTGCTTGAAATGGGAGGTGTGCTTAAGTCCTCTTGGCACGGTTTTAGTCCTCGCTTAACATGTCATATGCACAACTGCCGCAGTCCCTCTGTCAACTCCATGTGATAAAACATGACCACATATATGTAGTATACAGTGTACAATTATTCATTAACACGCTCTTGTCATACATAATAAGAAAAGCGGTCGCACCAGCTGTCAGGGTGAATTATACAGGGTTTCTGCCCACTCTAATTAGAGAACTTCACCCCCAAAAAAGTGAAAATGAAGATTGGGGTCTTAAAAGTGTGATATTTTTTACATGTAGTAATACATCTCAGTAACAGTAATTAAACATGAAACTGAAATTCCACCTATTTTCTAAACGCACCTTAATAATCTTATCGATCGATTTTTTGTAATAACATATGGTAAAACTTCTCCCTTCTTTCATATGCATGACTTCTCCAATCATTAAGTTTGCTTTATCCCCGCCTCAATCTTACAATCGTCTGCAAGCTTGCATTCAGATCTTTCTATGTCCAGTCACATTGATAAACATTTTACTTTCTTCACCCTACTTTGTTTCATTCAGATATGTCACAATATGACAGAAATCAGATTACAGACATAAAATGGGTTATGGTTTAGTTTGGGGATTATGATTAACTATTGATTATGAGTCTTTTTCTCAGTAAACTCCTAATTTGCTGCTCATTAATAGCTAGTTTATGGATATGGAGTAGAAGTAAGGGATCTAAACTATTGTAGGAGTTATGCATGCATTAATATACTTTATAAGTACTAATAAACAGTCAATATACTACTAATATGCATGCTAATAAGCAGTTAGTTAATAGTGAGAACTGGTCCCTAAACTAAAGTGTTACTTTTAAATGGTTTGTGAGCAGTGTTTCACATTGTCTTCAACCTTTATTTGACTTTTTGGCACAACCTTCCGCATCTGTTGCTTTTCAGTAATATTCAATACCTGCTTCTTTTTCAGTCCAATATTTCATGTTTTTCCAATTTTCCAACCTTTTGTCATTTTGCAGTCTTACCTGGCAAGTAAATGATATGCTCTGCCATCGTTTGTTCCATTATCTCATTCTGCCATAACTCATCCAGGATATGTCCTACCAAGGGTCTGTGTTTAATTTACCTCAAGCTGAATCACGCTAAAGTTTCCTCAAGCTTATTAAAAAAACAACTAATGTTGTCATCAAGTTTAAGCATTTTTTTTTAAATATATTTTTTACCACTACAGTTGTGTCCACCTTCTCACTACTCGTTGTTTGGCTGGCCTTACTGTAAACCCAAGGACTGGGGGCTCTGGTCTCTCTCTTTCTCTTGCTTGCCTGCAAGGCTCAAACCAGCTCTGGAAAGTTTTCCTCAGTCTTAATCCTGGCATAGTTATTCCACTCTATGTATGTGTTTATGAAGTCCTGACAAAATCCTTCCTCTTCAGCCTCTCCCTCTCTCCTTCACTTCCCCTCTTTCTCCCTCTGGGGCTCCACTTGCAGAGATTTAATTTCAACTCTCCTGTCAAAAGAGAAAGATTCTAGTACAATGTAGGGATAGAAACCGGACTGTTTTCAAACTATTGTTTTTGCAGATCGTATGTTTTAAAGTTTAAACAATTATTATGGGTCAAAGACCTAGCCTCACGCATTATTACATTCATAATCAAAATATTATTTTTGTTTAGTTTTGTTTCAGTCAATCCACTATTGTTATCTTCAAAAGTTGACAAAATTTCCTTGTTAGCATATACATGCAGTCTTTCTCTTCTGGGAAAGTGGACTGAACTATGACTCCACTTGCACTTGTGGGCGTGTCTAGACTATTTACCAATCAGATCTCTAGAATGAAAATGTCCCTCCCACTAATACGAACAAAACAAAATCTATGAGGTAAAAGAAAATATGATTCTAGTCTACATCACAAATGGCTTTGAGATTTGGCACCACTTGATGTCCAATTTAAAACATGAATCCTAAAGCAAGACCATTGGACATATAATTGCATTACTGTTCATGTATTTTTACATAAATGAGTCATAATAAGGCTCAAGATGCATGTAGCCTAGATTTTTGGGGGTTTTAACAATTGACTTCATGAGAAGATGTGATGTGCCATGTGACGGAGCTGTGAAATATATTTTGAGGAAAGGTTCGAGAAGATTAGTAGGCTCTCTGCTAAACGTGTTCATGCAATATAGTTTAGCTGCCCTTGTGGCAAAAATATGTATGGAGATGGATTATTGTAAACCTTAAAATGGAAACGTGTGGTTTCTGAGATGAAGCTCTCATGGCCACAGTTTAGACCACTGTTAACTATGTTTTGGAGATGACTTGGCCTTGCCTTGGCAGGAGATGTTTTCACCCTCATTAGATTTTATATCCAGATACTGAGAATCTACTGTGCCAAGTAATAGTGTTTAAAAAGCGAATTTTGATCAAATGTTACAGCTCTGGCCACAGCTGAAATGATGTGATTCATAAACCCCTTGGTAGGTCATTTTACTGCTTTCATTACCATGTGAAATCACACTGTAAATCACAAGGTTTTATGAAAATTTATGTTTGTTTAGCATTTCATTCCCCATTGGCTGCATGTCATAATATCTGAAATCATGTGGAACAGCTCCACGAGCCGCAGTGGATTGGATGCAAGATTAAACCTCAAGGACTTCTGGACTATCTCATTTTTTAAAAGGCACACTTGAGTAATGAGGGTAAGAACACTTTCACACTGGAGCTTTTTGTAACCGACTCTGTTTGATGCCAGAGCTTGGTTCGTTTGGTTGGTGTCCAAGCATTTTTCCAAACTGATATTCACCAGTGAATCTAGACTTCTTGAAAAAATAGCACAGGGTTTAGTTTGTGTAAATTCTGAATTGCTAAAATGAAAGCAGTTGACCTAAACTAAACCCTTATAAATTCAAAAATATATATACTTATGGGTTTTTTTTTCACCCACATGACATTTTATAACCTACCAGCCAACAAACTAATTTCCTTGCCATAAGAAGGTTAAGTGGGATTTGATCTTTGGTGCATTCCAGTTATGTCGGATAGAATTTATAAACTGAATATGAATGCCACAAATTGGGGAACATGTGGAAAACGTATGGTAAATTCTGGGTTTTCTTTTTTGTTTTACAAAAAAAAGAAGCTGTTGAATGTTCAAAAGTATTGCAGAATTACACTAAAATATGTAGTGTAATAACACCTGATGTGCATTGTTTAATATGATTTTTAAATATTTTAATGAAGCAGCGAGTATAATGTCTTTTAATGAATCTTTTCAAATCTCCTTTCCTAATAATGTGCTTATTAGCAAGTTTCACTATGAATGACGGCTAAAAAAGATCCTCTGAGAGTACCTCTGAAAAGAAGGGCGGGGTCAGTGGAGCTTGGGAAGATTTAAAGGGGAAGTACACAGAACAGAGTGATTTCTAAAGAGCTGTTTTTGACAGGGGAAAACGAGCATTTTTTACACTTTTATCTTTGAGCAATTTTAAATTAACTATATTACAAACTTTCCATTAAGACCCTAAAGAACCATATTGGCTTGTTGAAAATTGGCTTTGTATGACTGCTTTAAGGATTTATAAAATGTCTGTATGTTTAAAAATGTTACAGAAAATATTTATCTTTCAACGCAATTCATGCATGCTATACGGTTCAGAAAAAGTCAACCTGGTTGATATGTATGTAAAAAAAATGTACCTCTGTACACTTTTTGTGAAACACATGTAGCGGAGAGAAAAAGTAGTGCTAAAAGACAGGTTTAATACGTGACCCCGGCACATTTTTATTACATTGACATAGGTAAGTACTGCTGTGTTTTTATTACCTTGGTTCAGTTACATATCACGAAGGGTCAGAATTCCCGATAGTGTTAACAAATGCAAAATGGATATCAAAAAGCATTTGTTGATGCAACCATGCAATTTCAACTTTCTCTTCCGCAGATTTGAAATGTTTTGTTAACTGTTTTACACAGGATTCGAACTGGAGCTTTCATCACTTAAGTGCACTTAAGTATCACATGAGCTACCGAACAAACCTACCATCTATGAAAGCCCATATGGAGCTGGATATGTGTAATGCTAACTTTCAAAAGCACCAGTTTTCAAATGTCCCAGGCATATTAATATTGATTTGAAATCATAACATGATATTCTTCAAATAATTGTACGAAAATTATGCTTTAGTAATCTAATCTCTGTACATTTTTGTGAAAAGGATTAAAAGAATAAAATATCAGAGTTTCACTGTCTCTATGGTTCATTTCTTTTGGAAACTGCTGTAATATGTACTTATTGGTAAGTATTTTGCGGCTCGCTAAAAAGTGCACCAAGTTTATGCCATGAGACCAGGTAGGAAAAAGTATGGCAGTCATCCTCAACAGACAAGAAAATCCAATTGTATGTGAATTAGGCCCCTGCTGTGTTAATTACAACTTCCCAACTCATGAATTCCAACTTCCCTGGAGGACTCAACCGTGCACATTCATCGCATCCACTGCAAACTGTTGCCATGATAGTTGTTGACCTGAAGAAGAAATCTGTCTACAGTAATGCCCACTAGAGCACCCCTTGTGGCAACGCTGGGAATGAGAGGTACATGTGTGCTGCATTATGAATTGTGGTCTGACACATTTCTAAACACAACAACACACCAAATTAAAATTAGCCAGAAGTGTTTTTTGTTCACAAACTCGCCTTGGGTATGTTTTGACCTCAGTCTATCTCTCTATGCTGTCTTGATCGGCCTGTCAGAGAGATTGTAGCTCTAAAGAAGGAGGGAGCCTTCTGCGGTTTTCTCTCCCTCTGCTCTTTCCCAGAAAGATGAATCAGAGAGTGGTGACCGCTGAGTGGCCCAGGTTCCTTTCATCCTGCTCTTAAATCTCCCCGTGCGCTGAAGGGGGTCCAGGACTGCACCATCTCAGCTCCCCCGGAGGGGATAAAGCTGTTTAGAGAGTCCTGGCCTTGGATTAAAAAAACACTACAGATTAAATTACACTCTTAAAAAATGGCAATTGCATTCATTAGTTTTGGGGTTGTGTTTCTAAAACATTGTTTTCAGCTTCTGACTTTCTTAATTTGTGCAGCATAAAAGGAGAAATTTCATGCAAAAGAGTCAATAGAGGACAGAAAATAGTCTGGGCGCTATTCTGGGAAGAAATCTTCTGTCGTAACATTGAATGAAATAATTCAAAAAAGATTTATTGCGATGTACTGTATTATAAAACTAACTGGAAAAGCCTATCTACTTTCCAGATATGTGGAAAAGCATTGTTCCCCTCTTCCTCTATGTTCTTCTCTGAAGTTATGGGTGGATATTTTCCTGGTAATGGTGATTAATACTTTTTACTCCATATTACATCCAGATCCGCCTGCAAACACGAGCTCCAGACACGAACAATAGTCTTAAAGAGTTAGTTCACCCCAAAATGAAATTCTGTCATAAGTTATTCCCACTTGCGTCGTTCCAAACCCATGAGGCCTAATTTTAATAGTTACGTCTTCCGCCATTTTGGAGATTACTTAAGAACGTATTTGACGTAATCAGCCTTGTTTATGCCTTTGGGAAGACATGCGTTGTGATACTCTCTAAAAAAGATGTAACTCTAAGTTGAGTCATTGATGTCACATGGACTGTTTTTACTGGTGTTTTTACTACACTTCAGTTGTGTTGCTGTCTGTGGAGGTTCAGATGGCTCTGATTGCATCAAAAATATCTTGTGTTCAGAAGATGAACAACATTTGGGTGAGTAATGAATGACAGAATTGCTAACCCTTTAAACACTTGGCCTTCCACTATTTCTCTAAACCTAAATGAACCGCCGGTCACAGCTCGCATCATTTGGACAAGCACCATAACCGTGAACACCTCCTTTAAAGTCCCAAACTGCAAACGTCACATGACACCAGCCGCAGGAAATGACCAAACCCTGCATGCAGCTAAAAATAAGGCTCGTTGTTAGAGGAGAATAGGACCAGGAAGGCGGCAAAGTACAGCAAATATTATTCCTATTCAACCGCTGCTCAACCACAGCACAGTTTTTGGGAGTGGAATGGAGGGGGGGAAAAAAGCAGCAAAGAAAGAAAAGCGAGGGGGCTGATGGGATAGAGAAGGGTGAAAAGAAAGGCCTCACATAGTGTGCTGGAAATCTGACAAAACAAACTATGAGAAATAAGAAGGGGGAGTGAAAGCAAGAGGGCGGAAACGAGGGAAAGGAAGAAAAAAGCTGTCTCGCTCACACTGACACAGCTGAAGACACTGTAAAACCTCAAAAACCTGGAGAGCAGCGGCGCAAATAAAAGCCGCGTTACATTGGAGAGCCCAGAAAAGTGTCTGGGCTGTTTTGGGTTTCTCAGTGGCTTGGTCACACTCGCTTTTGTCAGAGAAGAAAAAAAAAAACTGCAGAGCTGTAATGTTGGCACGGGACCCACACCACAACCCCATCCCCCTCACCTCCCTTCCTCCCTGGCAAGCGCGAGGCAGCCTGGCATGGTGCTGAGCCCAGCCAAGAATGGAGCTCTTCGTCGCCTCACGCAATGTGGTGCGCTGAAATTTCCTGCAGTAAAAGCCTGATTGGGAAGACACCCAGTAAAAATGTTTAAAGCGAGAGCGCCAGGCACGGCAGCGTGTGAGAGAGAAGAGGCTCGGGATGGGGGCGCGATGAGGAGAAACCAAAAAACAAAACCGATTCCAATCGAAGCCGACTGCTTACCCTGCTGCCGTTCATTCACCTTTCCATTTCACATTATTTCCTCCCTGCTTTTTTCTCAAACCCTGTTTTGATTTAAATTGTGGCAAAGCTCCCTCTCGCTCTATGTGTTTCCCAAACCGAGAGCTATTTCCTGATTCACTCCCTCTTTTATATAATTACTCCACAAGTCTTGCTTTCTTTTTTGTTTCTTTTTTCTGCACGTTCTCACTTCAGAATGACGTCATGGTCTCCATCGGTTCGTTGTGGCTTGGCATGAGTCGGCAAAGGGCAAAGTTCAGCAGGAATTTGGGAGAATGTGGCAGAGAGAGATGTAGGGAGGGAGGGAGAGAGTTGGAGAGAGAGAAGCTGCCAAGTCAGTTCTGGTTCATTGAGAATTGCATGCATGGTTGTTCTCAGCACCAGCGCCTACAGTCATGTCCTCAAACAGCTACCTAGTAACAGTTGCTACTCAAATCTATAATACATCAGAGCAAACACACAGAATGACATCATTTGGTAAGTATCCTGTTATTTCAAAACACTCCTGTTGTAGACATTGACGGCTAGAGGTTTAATATATTCAGTTATTAAATTACAATATTCTATACTTTTTAGCTGGACTGAAGCCGAATTTTGTCTCAGAGAAGAATAACAAAGTTTCTTTCTTAGAATTTAGACTTTATCTCACAATGTGTCTGTCTGCATATTGTAATTGCAACTTTATATCTCACAAGCAGCTGAAGCTTTATTTCTCAAAATCTGCAAATTTGTATGACACTATCTTGGAATAGTCTAGTCTTTTTTATCTCTCAATAGCAAATTTTTCAATAGCTCAACAGCAAGTGATTGTATGTTATAATTTCAGCTTTATTTCCCAAAATATGTGACTGTACTCCTCAAAGTGACTATTTCACAATCGTGATTTGAATTTTTCTTTAACCTGCTGCTTTGTTTCTCAAAATATATGAGTACGTTTAAAAATGACTATATCTCACAATTCTAACTCTATTTCTCAAAATTGCAGGTTTGCTTCTCAAAGTATGTGAGTACATTTCACAAAGTAACTTGCACTGACTGATCTTAAAACATGTCAGTGGCTTTGTTTTGTCTTCAGATGCGCATTAGTAAGCCTTGGTCACACTAAGCATGATAACGACAAAGAGAAGATATAGTCCTCAGTGTTAAAGAATAGCAGAGTCCACACCACAGCTATAAAGATAAAGGTACAGAGAAATTATATCGCTGGAATCCTTTTCAGAACGATTTTTTCCAGCTGATGAATAATAGAAACATTGACAACCAATCAGAATTAATCCTGCTATAATGCGCTTGACAATTTAAAGCGGCAGACGCACTTGAATAAATAGATGATATTCGCTGGTGTGGACACAGATATAATTATCGTTATCATTATCATTATAGTGGAAATTACATTGGTCGGCCAGTTTTTAACGTGGTGCGTCCACTTGATATCTCACAAAAACTCATTGTGACATTATTTAAAAAAATTCTTATTTAATTTAATTTCTTATTTTAAAATGAGGAAAAAGGTTTTCACAGTTTTTAAAGTTTCATAGTGTCCAAATTCCTGTTATTAGCTACTTAGTGTTTCAGAATGACTTAGTCACAGTCACTGACCTGATTAATATAGCATGTGAATCTAAAAATCTGCAGCTCAAATATTTTTGACTGGCTGTAGCAACCAGCAGCAAAAGTCTGTCTGAAAACGAGTCAGTAAATTACCAGGCTGATTCAGTTTGCTTGAGGGTGAGCTAATGACTGTATTTTTCAGGTAAGTGACATTAACAATGTTCAGTTAGAGTTAGTTTGAGGCAGTTAATAGCAGGTGAACTCGATGTGCAATTATTTAAATGAGTCAACTATTGACTGTAGACTATTTTAGATAAACCCCCAAATGGTATGTAAAAAGGAAACAAACTGCCTCTTCCTGTCTAAGAGGTTCTTGGCTGGAATATGCTGCAATGTGGACTAGATTTTATGATGATGTTTGAAAGTCTGGCTACACTAATCTACTGTCAAATACCTAAAAACAAAGGGCCCTGTTGTTCTCTTTAATAAAAAAGCTTATTATAAACAGTGACATCTGGATTATGTAATCAGATTACAAAAAATAAGTACTTGTTGTAGTTACATTATATTACACTTTAAATGTGCTATAATTACTTTTTTTTATTAATTCCATGATTAGCAGTGTTGGGAGTATTGCATTACAAGTAATGTGAGTTACATAATAATATGACTTTTTCGAAGTAACTAGTAAAGTAATGCATTACTTTTTAATTTTAGTATAATATAACTCAGTTACTTTTTCAAAAAAGTAACACGTTACTTTGCCTTGTTATTTATTGACAGAGCATTGTGTGCGGTGTGTGAATACAGTGTAGTTCTAGACTAAATGTGAATGTGCATTAATTCATCTCACTCAGAAAAACAGATTTAGTATTCATCAAAATGAATTAAAATAAACTAAGAATATGACGCAAACCTGCAAAAATTAAATTAAACAAATGTATCTTATCCTGTTTTATTAACAAGTGTCTTTGCAGCTGACCTTTGAATGTCCAGTTCAACCATAATTGCAAGCAAAAAACGACTTCTTGCAACAGAAACTATCAATTAGTGTGCTTCATTGTTTTTTTATTGCTGAAGTGTATTGAACTTTCTTCTCCTGTATATTTTACAGATGTAAATGTACTTTTTCTTCAGCCTGAGGTTTATTCGTGACACTTTTTTACACTTTTACATTTGCTATAAATAGAATATGAATTCTTATATTAAAAACAAGCACTCAAGCTCTGCCCGTATTTAAAAAGTACCACAAAAGTAGCATAATGCATTACTTTCTATAAAAAGTAATTAACGTAAATGTAATTAGTTACTTTTTTAGGGAGAAACGCAACATTGTAATTCATTACTTTTAAAAGTAACTTTCCCAACACTGATGATTAGTATTCACCCAATAGCAATGAATAATTTATAACTTTATGATTCTCCCTAATTTTTATTTTGCATCTTTTAAATGTTTAAACAGTTTTATGCTTTTCCAGTTTTGTGGACATTTACCCAAAGACCAGTCACTATTCAGCTGATTAGAATATATTTACTTTCTTTTTGTATTTTAATTCAATACAAGATTAACTTAAATAAACCAAATTTATTTAATTTTAAACCAATTAATTTAAATTTAAACCAATAATTTAAACCAATGTTTTAATTAGTTTTAAAGTAATCTAAAAGTAATCCAAAAGTAGTCTGATTAGATTACCTAAAATGTATTACATACTAACTACAATGTTTGTCATGTAACTTGGAATGTAATCTACCCAGCATTGTTCATTTGATTTGACCAAAATATACAAACAAGTTTTTGCATATCAATGCAAATTAACTACATAATAAAATTACTATTTGCATCATTGCATTTTTATATCATTGTGCATGCCAGGAAAGTTACACGGTTTGCTATATTTAGATGATATAAAATATAAGTCAGTATAACTTTTCACAGATAAGGTTAACAAGACATTTTATGAGGCTAATCTGAAGTTTAATACATATATTTGGGGATGTTTTGCTTTCATTTCTATAATAAAAAAAAAATACAATAGCATAAATGTGTGTATATTATTTCCTGTAAATTATTAATATAATAATATTTCTTATAAAACACTTTTTTCAGAACAGATCATTTTCTTTTGGGCCATGTTCATTGTTTACTATATTTAAGATGTGGTATTGTGTTTGTAATGTGTCTTTATCATCACCTTCAGTTGACATGTTTAAGTAAGTATTGCTGTAAGGCTTCTTGCATTCGCTGTGAGGGTGCGGTTGTGGTGCTCGGCATGATGGGAGATTTCCACAAAAACGAAGACGCTGTTCTAATTAATCCTGCAACCATTGAGCACCCACTATGACATATTCTTTGTCCCTCTCACACACACAAACATCACACACACTCTTACTCACCGCAGAGGGCTGAGCTGTGGCTGTAGTTTGAAATGGCTGACTGTCACGCCATACCCTGGTCCTCTGGGCTGATTTCACTCTAATGTATCAAGGGCTTTTGAGGGTGGAAGAAATTATGGCCTGTGTTCTTTAAATGAACTTTCTTTACTGGGAATGTTTTCATTGAAAAATAAACACAGTTGCACACGTTCATGAGAGAGCTACAGATCACAACATGCAATGTGTGATTTTCTTGGCCTTGTTCATCACACTGTCTTCTTGCAAGCCATTTCCAACAGTGTTTGATATTGTGTATGTTTATGCATGTGAATATTTTTGTGTGTGTGCGTGCTGCAGGCTATGATCTGAGTCACAGCATGAAAAAATAAAATGTCCAAACAAGCAGTCCCAGATGGAGCAATGAAACAAATCTACAACGACGCACAGAGCAAGGACAAATGCTATAAAGGGCAGAACAAGGACTTGCACACCTACTTGTTTTTATTAGTTATAGTTAACTAATTGCCCAGAAGAATTCAGTCAACATTTAAGATTAATGCTTTTTTATGAACCTTTATGATAAAAAACTTAGATGTATGAGAAAATGTGAGCAAACTGGGACCAAGTTTTTAAGCTCAACGAAAATAATATGATCCATGATTAGTTAATACAGACCCGACATGTTGAGCTGTGACAGAAACAGAAACATCACAAGCATACAACAATATATATGTCAAACTTTGTCAAGAAGATAAAGTACAAAGATAAAGATAAATAGTTTTACTGTAAACCAGCAGAATGTAAAAATCAAGCTTCATTCATCCACACCTATAGGTGGCAGTATAAACACTAAGACCACTGAGATAAAGAAAATCCAGCAAAAGTGTGTGGTTGTGGACCCCACAAGGAGACTGTGTGGAAACTGTCAAAAAGAGAACAACAGGTCATCTCTCAGTTTATACAGTACAGTAGATCTGGTAGCCATAATACTAGGCCTGCGGTGAATAGAACTTAATAGAGGTAATAAAAACAGTACTTGAGTCTAATAGTTTGTTTGCTCCCAAAAGTACTGTAGGCTTTTAGATCTGGGAAATCATGCAGACGTGATATTCTAAATGAAACATATCAAACAATAAATAGATTGCATAATATAGTTTCCATAATGTATTATTTATTTGGGTTCCTACACATGTAGGTAAGAAAGTAGATGAAGGGGGATTTATTAGCCAAACATTCTTTTAAATGTCAAAAAAGAGCTGATTACCATGCATTATTCTCCTTGTATAGCATGTTTTGTCAAAAAGGCTGGGATTGTCTACTTTCAAGGCATCGCCAGTTCTTTTTTTACTGCAGAAGTCCGTTTTAGCAAATCAGCAAGCTGACCTGTGATATCTTCTTCGGGGCGTTAAAGAAAAATGAAGCATGAAACTTTTTCACATAACCTTGGAAAAGCAGCGTGTTACAATGGTGAAAGAAAAGTGTATTGTGTATATCACATCCATATAATCTATGATCACAACAAGAAGAATTTTTGTCAGTCATCTACATTGCCATCTGAGGACATTATGCAGATTAAACGAGTGTTTTTTTTTTTGTCTAAAATGTGAAATATGGCGTTATCTACTACATATGAACTTTTAATTTATCTACTACATATGAACTTTTCAATTAACTTTAATTCAGTAAATTACCTGTATTTGTTTAACTTATTATTACTTCTTTATCACTTTATTATCACAGCCCAACTGCAGTTTGATTTATATTACTTGGAAAGCACAATAAAAAAAGGATTTTTGAAAATTAATAAATATAAAATTGTCGAGTGTCATCTGATATGTTCTCTAAAACATCAGAAATATAGGGAGAAAAGCTGTCACTGGGGTGGTACCTTTTCAAAAGGTACACTTTTGTATCTATTACAGTAGATTAAAACATGTACCCTTTAGGTACTAATACGTACCTTTAGGGTACCAAAATGGACCCTTTAGGTACAAACATGTCCCTTTTGAAAAGGTTATGGGCCAAGGACAGCTTTTGTACCTTTATTTATTTGCAGTGAATCTTGCATCTCCATGAACGATCCATTCGCTGTATTCTTCATTGCGTGGTAAACAAAGGATGCATTTCGAGGCAGCAGTTTGGATTGGAACCGCATTTATTGTGCCACTGTGGTTTTTGAATGCAGCCTTCAAAGGATGCGGCCCTTGAATTGGGACACAACTTATTATTGTTGCACATGGGTTTTACAAAACCCTTGTCTTAAATATAAGTAATTCAACCATTTTTTGATGGAGACCAATTGCTTGAAATGGACTTTTACTTTTTTAAGTGTTTGAATGTATGAATTTTGGCTGCTAAACAATAAAATACCCGGGAAAATTCCTGTAGAGGTTTTGGGATGGGCAATTTTGATTTCGGACATCTAGCAACCTATTGTTGTTGTGTTGGCTTTTTACATGAGTTTAAAAAATATATTTTCTCTCCCCTTTTCTGTTTTGGAAAGTTCCTGAAAATGAGCCGGAGCTGGCGGGGTGTGTGTGTGCGAATTGTTGGCAAGTTTGTCTGGCTGGGTAGATTTGCCGAGGTGTTGTCTGGATGCCTGTGAGCGGTGGTGGTGTCCTGTTTCGCGCAGTCCCATCTGAGATCCCGTGGAAGCACCTGTGTCTCTTCTCTCTCTCCAGACAGCTACAGGCATATACTGAGAGGTCAAGACCACTGGGACGGGTGAAAATACCACTATCCCACTCACTTACAGCATTTCGTGCCTCAGACACAAGAGTCTGCAGATCAGTAGTGAACCTCAGCAGACTATCCATCTGCTTTCCCTCTCGCTCCTAGAGAAAAGTGTATACTATGTGGGAGGGGGAACGCAGACAGCAGGATAATTGCCTGTCTAGCTGCACTGGGAGCAGCTTTTATAGGCTAATAAAGTTCTCCTTTATAGATATAAACCTGTTTATTATTGCACAAGTCTCCATTGATAAAACTTTCTCTTTCACCATGCACACGGTCTGAGTTCTCATACACAAAGCAATGGGAGAGTCACAAAAGAGATTATGTTGGCAAGACTCAAATCTGTCCAGATATCTGTCTGATGTTAGAGCACTGACGTCTTTCATGAAGACCATGTGTGCGAGTCTGCACGAAAATGACATTTTCACAAACCACAAAAACAACTGTAATCAGTTACTGTAAGAACATTCGGTCTCCAGTGCACAAACAAGTCATTTTGTGTTTATTTTTTGCTGGCTTTTACCAGTTTTCAAATACCATTGTAGAAATGCACTATTCTCACAGGCATGTTTGTCTCCCTTGAGTAGTGCTTTCTGCAACTCAAAGGGTGTGACAATTGGGGGTTACCAAAATAAAATGAGTGATATTTAGATGGTCATGTGATTTCAACATGGCAAACACTGTGGGCCAATTAATTAATGTTTGGCTAATAGCATTACTTCATTTGAATACTTAATTTCCCTGCTGGTAGATGGTTGAAACTACACCGTTAATCAATCAATCAATCAATCAATCAATCAATCAAATAAACAATCTAAAAGAAAACGTTAACAAAGAATAAAATGTGGATAAAATAAAATAACATTTTAGACATAATTTTAAACTTGTCAAAAGTACATATCATTTTTGTATATATTGCTGATATTTCATATTTCAACGGTTTTTAACAAGTGATTAATTATTATAGTGCAATATATTTTATATTAAACAAGTGTTTTTTTTATTCTAAAACGTGAAATATGGCATTATCTGCTTCATATTAACTTTTAATATGTAAAAAGCATATTTTCAATTAACTTTAATTTAGTAAATTACCTGTATTTATTTAACTTATTATTACTTCTTTATCACTTTATTATTACAGCCCAACTGCAGTTTGATTTGCAGTTGAAAAAAGGATGAATCTGCATCTCCATCACCCTGTTGTTTGTGCGCACACATACAGACATGCAAGCCACCAAGACAGGGCAGAGAGTGTTGGGTTACATTCCTTCCATCAGGGCTGAAGGATAGCGGCCAGGTCACTCTTAGTTCAGCCTCAGGAAATTGGGAGAAGAGAAGTTCCTCTCCAAGTATCAATAAAATGTTATACGCACATGTATGCTTGTGTATTTGTGTATGTGCGCAAGTCTGTGCTTGTGAGGTTGTGGTTAAACTGTGGGCCTCACAGGCAGAACCTCCTCCCAGTTCCGGGACTATAGTATGAGTCAGAATTCCTCAGACTTTTGGAAATTCCCAAAGGTCTTGGGGGGGCAGGCTGGCCACAGCGTTCTGGGGGTCTGCAGAGTTTGGCTAGTCCCTGTGATATTCCAGCTCTGGGAAAAGGCCCTTGGGCTGACCCTGCCTACTCATACACACCCATCTGCTTCCTTTTCATTTGAGCTTTCTTACACAAGGCTTAAATGCTTAACAGCAGTCATAGACATTAGGCAATAGTACAGCAGAAGTCTTATACAAGTTCTACTCACTAACAGCACAATGGTTCTATATGACAAGAGTAAGAACGGTAACATGTGCCTTCATATATTTACATGTACAAGAAGCTCAATATCTTTTTCTTTTAACTTTAAAAGAAATGGGTAAATGTGTAACTTTAAAAGAATATGTAAGACAGTAGGCGAATCTAGATAGATAGATGGATGGATGGATGGATGGATGGACAGACAGACAGATAGATTGCAATATGGAGTACCTCAAGGTTCAGTACTACAGTCGTTAATTTTTACGCTTTACAGTGCCGCGATAGTTTTGGCGCCGAATCTATTTTTGCTGCGCCGCTGATGCTAAATGAAATTGACAGTGCCTTGTTCTTGATTTAAACTGACCCGATTTACATGAAAATTAACAGATTTTACCATAAAATCGTGTAATTGATGTATTTCGTGTTTCACGCTCACCATATGCAAAAATAAAATGCACAAAAAAAAACACAATTTAAACGAGTTTTTGCCTTCAAATGTCTGTAAAATGAATGAAACTAGAGGCATTTTTTAGCTTTAAGATTAGTTTTTTGATTTAATTATTCAATCCAAATACACTTTTTTTGTTGGAAATCTTTCCTATTTAATTCTTGGATTCTCAAAGTGTAACATATTCAATCTAGCATCTGCATGCAAGCCTTCCTTTGCATGGCAAAATATAATATTTCTTATACAACATGTGAGAAGGGTCAGACATCGTTTTTCCTGACAGGCTCTGCTATTCTTTCATATACAAATATTGAGAACTTTGCTCAAGTTTATTGTGTAAACTATTATAAGGCAATCACATAACAAATTATGCTGGCAATAACATAAATTAAAGCACTCAGTGTTCGAAAAAGATTGCTGGAAAATACAACAGCTTATCTATAGCTTACTGCAGTACAGGCCGCGGTTCAGCTGCGCGTGGCAAACGCTGCCAGTCTGAAAGCACAAACGTGCGCGCCGCTCCTGCCCTGCTGACGCGTGCAGTGTGAAACCGGCGTAACACTTGATTCAATCAATTCTTAAGTCAATTCAGTCATTTCTTCATCAGTTAGGAACCTAGGTGTGCGGTTTGATAGCAATCATTAATTTGAAAGCCATGTTGTTAGCATCTGTAAAACTGGGTTTTCCATCTCAAGAACATATCTAAATTGCGACCTACATGCGACCTGTATGCTCTCAACCTCAAATTCAGAAATGTTAATTCATGCGTTTATGACCTTGAGGCTAAACTATTGTAATGCTTTATGGTGGTGGGTTGTTCTGCACGCTTGATAAATAGACTACAACTGGTTCAAAATGCAGCAGCTAGAGTCCTTACTTGAACCAGGAAGTATGAACATATTAGCCTGATTCTGTCAACACTGCACTGGCTCCCTATCAAACTTGTTAATTATTTATAAAACCCAGAATGGCCTAGCTTAGGGGTGCCCAATACGTCGATTATGATCTACCGGTCAATCGCAAAGGTGGTGTGTGGGTAAAACGCATGGCAATAACAATTAGACTAAAAATTTAGTAGACATCAGCCAATCATCCATCCTCACTATTAATTGTCACTTGATTGACATACAAGTCAGCCAGTCTGACGTCAGACCTTTTATAACACGAGTCACCACGCATGAACATGCATACAAGCTCAAGCAAGCTAGCGAGATAGCCTCCAATATATTTCCTTTAAACTTAAGAAAGGTATAAAAATGAGTGAGAAGGGAAGGGAAGAAGGGAAATGTGGAGCAGCATTTTAGGACACTAACTTCCCTCCAAAAAGCGAACTAAGAAAAAGAAGGGTGAAGGAACTAAAATCTCAGCTGTCCGGGCAGCCGTCATTTTTCTCACATCTACCTTCAAAAGCGAAGGCAGCCACCGAAGCTTCGCTCCGAGTGAGTTACCTTATCGTTAAGAACATGAAATCCTTCCAATAGGCATTTGTTGAAGCAGCTGACTCGTTGTTCCGAGACTTTAAAAAGAAACCAGAAAAATTATCTTCGATTAAAGCTCTCCAGTACACTTAAACGGCGCAGTGCCATGGCCGAGGATTTGAACCAGCAACTTTGGAAGGACATCACAGATTGCGAGTGTTTACAGACGTGTTTACGACAGCCCAGCTGTGCATTTTTACTCGGATGGTGTTTAGAGGACATATTTCAGTCTTTCAAAATTTTTATGGAGAAAACACGGCTCCTAGTGAGCAAGTAGGTGCCCAAGACCACGGACGAAGTGCCCGCGATGGTTGGCCACACGAATGGATTTACTGCCAAGTGCAGGGAGGACGATGCTTTCCCGGTCTTTCTCAATTATCACTACATAATACACCAACAAGTATTATGCGCAAAAATGCTCAACATAAAAGAGATAATGGATATGGCAACTAAGATCACCTGTTCTATTCGCGCCAGATCTCTTCAAAGACAGCTATTCTGTGCGCATTTGGAGAACGCTGACTGTGACCACTCAGAGTTGTTGTTGCACACTGATGTGAGATAGCTTAGTCGAAGGAAATTCCTGCAAAGATTTCGAGAGCTCTGTCTAGAAGTTTTTATATGTAGCTAAACATGTAGAATTCAAGCAACTAAATGACAATCAGTGGCTGCTAGACTTTTTTAACCGATTTTCTGATTAACTGATTTTCATCAGTAATCATCAGTAATGACAAAAAAATTTACTTGTATGTAGTTGTATTGTGAAATATGGGTTCATGTAGTTCTGCAAGCTACACCAACATATAAAGAAATATATTTTTATAAAAATTATTATAAAATTTTTATAGTTGGTAGATCATTTTGACTTGGTCATTTTATAAGTAGCTCACAAGCCAAAAAAGTGTAGGCACCCCTGGCCTAGCTCCTCAGTACTTGAGCAAGCTCTTATCACATTATAGTCCTCCACTTCTGCCACATTCTCAAATTCAAGATCTACTGCGGGTGGCAGATCTTTTTCCTATTTAGCACCCAAACTCTGGAACAATATACCTAATACTGTTCGGGAGGCAGGCACACTCTGTCAGTTTAAATCTAGATTAAAGAAACATCTCTTTACTCTGGCTTACATATAACACACTAATACACGTTTATTAATCAATTCCATTAAAGGATTGTTAGGCTGCATTAATTAGACACTCCCCTTAACACACAGTGTACTCATTACATCATAAAAAGAATGGCATCAACGTTAATATTAGTTTGTCTCTCTCTTATTCTGTTTCTCAATCCGCATCCATATCAGATGGTGTACCACCATTAAGGGATGATCTTCATTGAAGACAGGTACACCTAGATGAACTCCGTGGACAGACTGCCGGAACTAGATGCACATACACACACACTATAAGTCCTCTACACAATCTGACATGTGCTTAAAATTGAACTGGAAATTAGGTGCTGGGTGTCTGGCCAGAGGAGAACTGGCCCCAACTAAGCCTGGTTTCACTCAAGGTTTTTTTTTTCTCCATTCTCTCATGGATGGGGTTTTGGTTCCTTGACGCTGTCTCCTCTGGCTTGCTTAGCTGGGGGCACCTAATTTCTAGTGATTGTCGATGTTTTGATTACAGAGACCGTCTCTGCATTTGATAAATTAATACGGTAATCCGGTCATTATACATTACCATCACTCTGTTCTCCTTTTTGATAATGTTCAGTGCTTTGCTACAATCTGTATTGTTGAAAGCGCTATATAAATAAAAGTGATTGAAAGTGATTATTTATTCATTTTCACAGCCTTCTTTGATCATATTAACCAAAGGGTGCTGATATTTTTGGCCATGACTGTACATAAGTAGCATGTGTTGAGAAATGATTACACGCATGATAGGAATTGTACACATGACTGGCCAAGCTTTGCAGAGTGCTCAGAAAAATACATAAAAAAATAAGCATGCAGAGTGATCAAAAATTCCAATAAATTGTTTGAAGACAGGTATTACAGCTTTTGATTAGCTGAGGACATTTAGTGAAACATCTGATTGGCTGATGAACAAAATCAGGCAAGGTAGCATGTCAAGCAGCTGAAGACCCGTGACATGCATCTGATTTGTTGATAATAGTAAGGCAGAAGATGAATGGTCAAATTTGCATAACAAGCATCTGATTGCTTGCAGATGGGTAAGGCAACATATGAAAAACTCAAGTACTTTGCATGGAACAACTTTTGCAAAAGAAAGTCAATATCTCTTGTAATTTTGTATTTGTATTATGTACTGTATATTGTGTAGTGAGTACTCATTCTATAATTGTGGGTACATTTGGTGTCCACATCTGTCCCTGTCAACTCATTACCTAGGTAGGCTTGCAATAGAGACAAAAGTGTAAAAGAGTTGACCTTTTTATTGTATTTTTTCCAAATACCCCACTTACTGGCATAAATGCTAAAAAATCATGACACTAATAAAAACATGATTAAAAGAGCTTTAAATAACTCAGTGTGAGATCAGTAATAAATTCTGTTTTCCCTTTGATATTGTTGTAACATAGTTGATGTTTTAAAAATAACTCTTGGTGTTTTTAGATTCAAATATTTTTTTCAGAGAGAGCAAAGATACTTTCCAGTGCTTCAGATCTTATCAGTGAGACTTATGGACTGTAACATTGTGTAAGTCATAACAATTAGTAAAGAACAATAATAAATAAATTAAAAGAACAACAAAAAAATAACAATTTGAAAAAAAAAATACTTTGTGTTTGTGGGGACACCAAATTTATACACACACACACACACACACACACACACACACACATATACAGTATATATATATATATATATATATATATATATATATATAATTTTGTCCCCCCTGAAATGTTACTGTTCAGATAACGGCAGCATTGCGCTATTTTTTTTACACAAGGAGATTATTGAATAGTGTATTGGTGTGTAAATCTCTGGTAGTTAAGGTCAGACAGGATTATAAGCTAGTGCTCTTATGTGCTGCATCAGATCAGTGACGCTCTTACAGAAATCCTGATCTCTGAAGATCTACATCACTGAGGCCACCACGTGCCTTAAACACACTCTCTCTCTCTCTCTCTCTCTCTCTCTCTCACACACACACACACACACCTTAATTAGCCTAAATTAGCATGCTTGATGGGCACATGATGGCATTGTGATCTTACAGTTGTCACACTGTGAACATGAGCACAACGCACATTGAGAACAAATGATTTGTTTTTCGTCTGATTTGGTTCTGAGTTCTCTCTTAATGACATGCTAACCCAACATACAGTATGTTTCTTTATTTACAGTTTCATATAAATGTTTTTCATACATTAAAATGTTCATTCATATTTTTTATGATTATATTGTGTTTTAAGTAGTGTTTTAATAATGTGCATATGAATAAATGATTCAGAAATGAATGGAATAAAAAGTAATAAAACGCAATTAATAATCTACAAGGTAAAAGAGTCATTATTCTAAAACAATAGACTAGTGTGTATGAAAGAATGATATCACTTTCCTTTTAAGAACCAAATTTTACTATTAACTAGTAATGTATTAGCTAGCTTATTTTCTGTTCATTGGTATCTGTTAGCATGGACGTAAATGCCCTGAAATACTTCAAATGTTCTTTTTTGTTCTTCCTTTGAGGGCAAAAAGAAGTTTGAAAAGGCTGAGTGACGGTACACTGTTTCTGAACATTTAGACACCCCCACGGTGCTGGAGGCGGGGTTTAGATCAATGTAAACATAGCCTATAAGTCTGATAAAAATTTTTTTATTTTATATATTTTAAATTAGCTTAGAAAGAAGGACAACAACAGCAGCAATATGGTCTACTATTTATTTGAAACGTGTGTCTTTGGTATTTGGTACCTTATATCTGTAATCTTTTCTATAATTTTGTTTATGGCTTTGGAAAACTTGCATCCGGTGTTTCTCTGTTTCACTTTTTACATAACAACAGGTCATTGAGACAAGCTTCGTTCTAATGTCTTTGTAGGAATTAATTGCTTTAATTGAATTTTTTAATTTGAAGGTTCATTTTGGAATTATGTTTGCATTTTTAATTGTGTTGTGTTATGCACTACTAGTCAGCATAGCTAAAAGTAACTGCGCTCATTCTTATTGTTTGAAAAATATTTTAATATTAATGAATAATGAGTGCGTTGTGTTTTATGCCTTGTTCCCATCCTCTACACTCCCACTTTTCCAAGCTCGTGGAAGTGTAAGGTGTGAAAGACCAGTGCTGAAACAAGGGGGATTCATGACCCTTGGTCAACTACCTTACTATTATTTAGTAGCAATTTAAGAGTTTATTGAGAAAATCGTCCATGTTTTCTTCTTGTTATACATTTTGTTAGATTTACCATTAAATAAAATCTCTGTCAACAAATATTATATGCCCTCTTACACAAATGAAAACAAGACAAATCGCTGACTGAAATGACTTTGAGTAGACTTTTATGAGTCATGAGTCTGGACTAACCTGCATCATGAACGATTAACTAACCAGCAGACACTTGACAGCCTAAGTCTGCAAATAGAGAAGCACAAACCAGAAGAATTACTCTATTCACACACCCACAGACTCACTCCTGCTCCTTGCCTCCACTTCTCTCTCTCTCTCTCAAACACACACGTGAGTGAGCGCTACTGTAAAAATAGACATCTTAAAGAGGCAGTCGCTGCCTGAGAATCACTGACAGTAAACTGAGAGCTATAGTTTAGAAAAAAAAATCCAATATAAAAATACTTAATCTGATTAGAAGTTTTGATAATTCAAAAAACAAGTCACTATGTAATAATTGGCATTCAAGTACAAAAAAAAAATAAATAAATAAATAAAAGGCTAGCAAGTGTAAAGAAATGTATAATAATATATACACATACTTCATAAAAAATGTTTTTTTCAGAATACCTAATGGTCAGATCTAGGTTATAGATTAAAAAAAAATTTAAAAATTGAACCTACTGCATGAAGTTAGACCAGGGAGTCATTTAAAGGGTCAGAGCTGTTTGAAATAGATCATACATTTCACTTTGACAGTGCAGGACTGTAAAACAAAGCACACAGATCAGGCATGGCTTGTTTGAGAGCCGCTGGGGCCCCATCAATTTCAGCGCTATTCTCTAAATGTGTCTCTGTGCTTTTTATGTAAAGCTGGTGACTTTGAAGAACACTCTCACACACACTTCGACTCAGACATTGTCTTGTCATTGCTCAAATCCCCACACAACACACCTCACACACTCTATGTCTGGAAGACGCTCAGTAACACTTACTCTGTCACACTTGTCAACATGAGCACACACATTCAAAAGTGTCCTACCTCTTTGGCTGTCTTTTTATGGTGAGAAATACACTGAGTGATCATGGGACAGCAGCAGCAGCAGCATAGCAGGCAGAAATATCCAGCATGATGCTGTAAACTATGTCTTTTTCTTTATCTTGTCTTCACCTAGTCACTCTTGTGCTGTATCTTCTGTATTCTCACCCGCTGCGAGTGTTCCTTCTCTCTCTCTACAGCTCGGTGTGCTTTCTTTTGGTTTCATGTACACACACACACACACACACACTTCAGCTCGCTCACCCTTTGTGACCCCCTCCTGTCTCTCCCTCTCTCTGTGGGTGTATAATTAGACTCGGTCCTGTCGTGATACAGTTTTCACTCATTGTGGGAACGTCTCGGCAGGAAGCCGAGCAGCTTTGCTCATTAACCTCTTAAGAGCTGGGGAATGTACTGCCACTGCCTGCCCCCCATTGGACACTTTCTCCTCCCAGCCCAGTCAAGGGCTGCTTTGATTGGTTGCTGCGCTACATGTTTCCCTACAGCAGCTCATACCATTGACTATAAGTGCCACATGCCCTGCTATACATTTAACCACCAACTTTTTAATTACATACATGACGGTAATTATTAATAAAATGAATTAAAGTTGAAGTAAAAAAAAACATATATAAAAAAAATAAAAAATAAATAAGATATATATATATATATTGTAACCATGTTGAAAATCATAAAAATCAAGATTTTAGTTATTTATTTGTGTATGGGAGTGTGTGTGTGGAAGAGAGATTCCCATGAGTAGTTCCAAATCTGTATTAATGTCTTTGTTCTGCCAAATACAAAGGATGATATTTGAAGAAAGTTTCTAACCAGTCACCTATGACCTTAGTTTTTGTTTTAACCTACTAATGGCCAATGATGACCCAGAACAGCCTGGTAACACACTTTCTTCAAAATATCACTGTGATAAGCAGAACAAAGAAATTTTTACAGATTTTAAATTACTTGAGGGTAAGTAAATGATGACAGAATTTTCATTTTTGGGTCAACTATTTCTTTAAATATTTACTTATAATATATACATATAAAATATTTATTGAATTACCACTGGTGTCATGAGTGTGCACCAGTGCTGTTGTGGTCAGAGACAGGAATTCCAATGTGAACATTTAATAATATATATAAAGGAGTACAGCGTGCTGATGAAGGTGCGCAACCAACGCAGACAAACACATAAACGCACGTAACTTTAACGAGAGACAACAAGCCATTAAACAAGACATGGTTTTATACAAGATACAATCAAAGGATAATGGGGAACACCTGGACACACACGACTGGCAAGGGGTGAACACTAAAGAGCGGGGCGGAGTCATAAATGAGGGACAACATGAGAATACAAAAGGTAAAAGCACATGGTACATGAAAACAAACACAGAACACATGGACGGAGTAAATGTTCATATACAGAACAACTACGGGGTTACAGAGCCTTCCCCCTAACACAAGTCTTAAAGGGGGCGGTGGAGACGGCAAAAAAGACCACCAGGGCGGAGCAGGGAGCGGAGAAGCCCTGTAAGGCGGATCAGGAGCTTTGGGAGGCGGATCAGGAGCCTTGGGTGGTTGTTGTGGATCAGGAGCCCTGGGAGGCGGATCAGGTGCCTTGGGAGGCCGAGGCGGAATCAAGAGCTCTAAGAGGCAGATCAGGAGCCTTGGGCGGTCGTTGCGGATCCAGAGCCCTGGGAGGAAGATCAGGAGCCTTGGGAGGTCGTGGCGGATCGTGGGGAGCCTTCGGCTGTGGTGACTCGTGGGCAGCCTTCTCTTTAGGTTGTGGCTTAGGATTGTGGCTCTTTAATGGGAACATGGGCTGTGGCACTGGCAGCATGGCAGACTCTGGCAGCGTGGCAGATTCTGATTGTGGCTCTGGCAGCGCGGCAGACACTGGAGGGTGCTCTTGCCATGAAAGCTCACTGTCATTCACTTGTTCAAAAAGTTCAGGCCATGGTGACTCACAGTCAGTAGAAGATTCAAACGGCTCAAGCTATGGTGACTCACAGGGCAGTAATGGCGGTTCGATGTCCGCGACAGGCGGCGACGGCACACAGATCCGTGATGGCGGATCGACTTCCGCGTCAGGAGAGGACGGCGCACGGGGCCGTGATGGTGGATTAATATCTGCAGAGATGTGTGCTTTTCGCTGCTCGCTCTCGGGTAAAGCGTGTGATGACAGTGAGGGAGCCGGACAATGCCCTCTGCATTTTTTTACTTCCTTAGTCCCGCGAAGGCACATGAGAATACAAAAGGTAAAAGCACAAGTTACATGAAAACAAACACAGAACACACGGACAGGGTAAATGTTCACATACAGAACTCCTAACGCAGAACGTGTTACAACTGTTATCCCTTTTTTTTAATACTGTAAAGCTGTTTTGACACAATCTGCATTGTAAAGGCGCTATATAAATAACACTGACTTGACATGATTTTTTATTTTTCATAGTGCATTAAAAGTTCACAAGAGCAAACTATCATACAAATATGAAATTAAAGTAGTTAAAAAAATGTCTGGTGGTTGCATCCTGCTGTGATCCAGCGAGAGCCTGGTCATCCCTGGAGGGACCTAACTACAGTCCACTGACAGAACAACAATGCCAAACGTGCTTTAACAAAACATAGTTAACGGTCTTATATTTCATTTAGTGATTTATGCAATATCACTGTGTCATGTTTAGCGAGACTAGACCATGGTCACTAAGTCACATGCTATGTGTGAGTTCTCTTGTGAGCACTGGGTCCTATTCTCATTTCCTCTCTGTCTCTAACACTCTCACTTCTGTCACACTGTGACATTATCTGACTGCTCACACGCGCACACTCCTTGTCAGCAGCCAGACAATCATGAAGGCTCCCAGCTTGTATTTATGCATACACACACTTTCTGAGGAAGTGGTCAATGCAAGCAGAACAGAGGACATGGTTGCTGTGTCTTTGACCCATCAATAGATGTTCCTTAAGGACATTCTTTAGTCAACTAATTGAAAAAGCAAAATAAAAGATCTGTTTTACACCCTAGCCAACTGCTGAGTGTATGCTTTCTACAAACGGCTGCTGTGTTCGAGGGTATCATCCTAACTGAAATGGAAAATGTGATTTACTTGATTTAGGGAGTAACTCATGAGCCACACTAATAGCCATGGTTTTTAAAAATTAGGTTATGCTTTGTGTGTTCCTTCATTTCTTTACATACTGTTTTCAAGACTTTTTCATTAGTGAAATTAGCAAAGCTAACAGGAAGTTGCGATTTGCTTAGTATGATTTTAAATGTCATAATGCTACAAAGAACCTTTAACTGTTCACTACTGTTTCCTAAAAGGGGACCTATTATGCACCTTTTAAGATATGTTATACAGTATAAGTCTCAGAAAGCAATGTAAGTCTCAGACTTGTTTCTAGAATGTGGCTGATGTTTTATTTTCACTTATCATTTATTGTCTGAAAAACAAACAAACAAACCATGCTATTTTCATTCATGTATATCTAAATACAAATGAGCTGCTGCTCCCCACAACCCTTTTCAGAAGAGAAGCTGTGCTTTTACAGCTTGTACCTGGATAGTCTGCCAAAACAAAATCTTAGTTTTTTTTTTCACCCAAAGTGTAACACCTCCAGGCATTCCTTCAGTCTTGTGTCGATGTTTTCTGTTCTAGTTCACGTGCTCTGTGTTTATTTTCCTTTGTCCTCGTGTGCTTATGTCATCTGTAACCCCGCCCTGGTCCTTAACGTGTAATTGTCTCCCCAGGTGCTGTCAGTTTTCTTGTGATTGGTTTGCTATTTAAGTTTGTCTTTTTTTCAGTTTAGTCATCGAGTGATAAAGTAATGTAAGTAGCGTGACGTTCGTGAGTCTGTGTTGTGGATGCCCTTTTATTTTTGTATTCCTCGTAGTTTGCTGCCTTGTCAGCTTTTTGTTTTTCTTAATAAATGTTTTGCATTGAGAATCTCTCTGTCCTCGCTTTGAGTCCTGCCACATCGCAATACGGATCGATCACTATCACAACACAACTGCGCTTTCGTTACAAGCAGGTACTACAATGGCAGGTTAAAGAATAATAATGACAAAAAGTCAAATTTTTTATTGTCAAATTAATAATGTTTAATAAAGTTTTTTTCTGCTGCCTTTGGGTTGCCTAGAAAGGATTTTAATATTCACTAATATTACATGGTTGGCTGCACTCACACTAATGGATGAAAACCGCTAAATAATGACACTATTGTTTAGTACATGAAACTGATTTTAAGCTGCTTTTTTTTAGCAATATCAACACTGTGATAGAATCAACTGACTCAAACTAAATAATGACATTATTGTGGAGCTGCTTAGAGCTGAAATTAACTTGTTTCTTTATTAATTTTACAAATATATTGACCAAAACTGAACTAACACTTTACTGGCTTGGCTTGAGCTGAATAATGAAATTGTTGTCTTGCTAAAGCTGCTTTACATTTTTATTTATATCGTATATGATAACTTTGCATTATTGATTGTATTATCCTGTTGATGAATCTGTATTGTATAAACTGCTATATAAACAAAGTTGACTTAATTTAAAGGAATAGTTCACCCAACTGTATGAGCAACTTGTGGGTGAGTAAATGTTAGCAGCGATCTTTTGGGCAAATTACACCTTTTAATGTTAATGACATTTATTTATTTATTTTTTTTCTATGTGTGTGTGTTCTGGATTAGTTTTGACCTTGAGAGAGAGTCTTTTTGGGATTTGGTCCCACCTGCTAGGGTCCAATAACACAGGCTTTTCAATTTTGAACCAGACTCAACATAGAAAAATAGCATGTAGCTTCTGGATTACAAATGAAAAGAGCAGTTTGTGCTTGTGTGAGTATGTGTGTGTGGAGTCTGACCATTGGTGGACATTTGATTTGAGATGGGGGTCAGCAGTAGGTGTGGGGTCTAACAGCAAGAAGCTAGATTGGAGAGAGTGATCCCTACCGTCCAATATACAGCGCAGCAGGAGCATGGTGCTACTTTAGCAAAAAAGACAGTGGAGGAAAGAAGAAATGTATGAAATTGAGGGCTATTCTTTAAAGATGGTCTCCTTATGTTCAGTCTGTGGCCACTTTAGGTATATCTATCCAGCGTCAGCTTTTTGGCTTCTAAAACAACCTGCATTCTTTGCAACCGTTTAATCAAGGTGCTGGAGACGTTTCTTAGGGAATTTGGTTCTTGCTGTTTCAATAACACTGGGCTGTTTGTACTGATATTTTGGCCACAGAATCTATTAATTTATTTTGGCCATGCTACAGCAGCTCTTGTTTAAGATTAGGCGACTGTGCAGGCTGCTAGCAGGAAATAAAGACCTATGTCATGTTCTTGGAACTGGAGATGATTCGAGCTTTATGACATTTTGCACTATCCTACCGGACCGATCCATTTGAAAACCGATGGACTGTGGCCATAAAGGGATGCACATAACAGCAGCAACGCTTAAGTACGCTGTGGCATTCAAATTGTGCTTAGTTGGTATAAAGGCCCCTAATGTGCAACAGGAAACCATTTCCCCACACCATTACACTCCATCTCCAAGCCTGCAGAATCTAGGGGGTGAATTTTTTGGGTCAAATTGTGACTCTACCATCTGTACACTGCAGATTTGTCAGATCAATGAAATTCTTCCAATGTTCAGTTATTTGGTTTTGAAAAACCTGCTTATAGTTGATGAGAATGGTCCCTGAATAGATGCCCATCTGTTATCCCAAGTATGTTTTCATGAATGAAACCTTGGAATATTTTTATAAACATATACAGTACAGAGAGAGTAAAAGAAAAGGGTAAAAATGCAGTGATATATATATATATATAAATACAATACTTAAGTATTAAAATGCATAATAATCCAGTATTGTTGTTGTTATTAAACATCAGAAAAATATAGTTTTATATGTTACATGTCCTATGGAGATTGTCACATTTGGTATTTTTGACATCAAAGTCATTGGTTACAGTTTATTGAGACAAAGTCCCACTAATAACTAGTTATTAGCATATTAAGCTATTTCTTGTTAATTAGAATTTATAAAGCACATATTCTGCATGACCATATTCTACATACCTAATCCTAGTCAAGTCAAGTCACTTTTATATATATATAGCGCTTTTAACAATACAGATTGTAGCACAGCACTGAACATTATCAAATAGAAGAACAGAGTGATGGTTAATGACGAGAAGTAGACTTTTTTTATCAAATGCAGAGACGGTCTCTATAGTCAAGACGACGATAATCACTAGAAATCAGGTGTCCCCAACTAAGCAAGACAGAGGCGACAGCAGCAAGGAACCAAAACCCCATCCATGAGAGAATGGGGAAAAAAACCAGGCTTAGTTGGGTCCAGTTCTCCTCTGGCCGGACGCCCAGCACCTATTTTCCAGTTCAATTTTAAACACATGTCAGATTGTGTAGAGGACTTATAATGTGTGTGTAATCCTACCCAATACCTAAACTTAACAACTACTTTACTAACTATTAATACGCAGTAAAAAAGGGGATTTTATAAAGCCAAACTTCAGAGTTAATGGTTTGTTAATGAGAATATGACCAAGTTCAATGTAGAGTAGCCCAGTGCTGCTCTTTCATTCTCTCCATATGATTCTAGTTAGTTAGTTGCAGTTAGCTCAGTTAGTTTGAGTAAGTCTTGGCCTTTCTTTTCTTGTCTGTCATTACCATAGCAGGAGTGAAAGAACTTTCTAAGAACTCCTAATCACACCATTTCTTATTAACTCCAGACTCTGTGGTGTGTGAAAATCCCAGGTGGTCAGCTGCTTCTGAGATGGCGGAGCTACATTATGACCTCCAGAAGCAAATATCGCATGTCTCCTACATCATGCATTCCATAGCTGAATTTAAACCAGGTTTCAATTAAACCTCACACAACCTCGTCTGCCTCTATTATAAGATGAGTTCCCACCACATGACAAATAATGAGTTGAATGGCCACTGAGTATTGTTCATGCAACATTCAGAGATACTGTATGCTACTCGCTCTCTCCCTTTCTCACATATACTGTTGAAAAACAGCTGGAGGTACATGGAAAGATGCTTAATGATGTAGTGTGATTGACAGGTGGGGTTACGGTGTGAGATGCGGACTTGTGAAGGCACAAGTGCTGTGATATAAATTCGAAGAGATGAAATCAGCTCTAAGCAAATTTATTCATGGTTTAATCAGACATGTTATTCACTGATAACCTACTTTCCCCATATTAATGCAGAAAAGGGAGAGATAGCTTTAAAAAGAGGACGAAAGGAGAAAGGAGCGAGAGAGGAAGCAGGAAAGAAAAAGAGAGGTAAGAGGTTGAGAGAATCAGGCGGTTTTATTCCTCATTTTCCTTCATGTCTGGGTAAGCAATCTGGTCATGCAGTGGAGCCATCCATCATGGTTATAGCCTGTGAAGAGAATGTCTGAAGCTCAGGGTCAATGCACTCTTTTTCTTTCACTCTATCTCACTCTCCTGTTCTTACTGGGTTAAAGGGTGTAATTCTCCTGTGCTCATGGCTGTGGTGTCACCTCGCAAAACCCATCCATACATACACTCCAGCAGTGAATGTACTGCATTTCAGCAGTACTTTCTAAAGGCTGTGTCTTTCTCTGAGCCCTTATATGGTGTCAATGATGCTGAAGATTGAAGTGGGCAGCTGTAACAGCCACCATTACCACTCACTTTGTGTCTACATTGTGTCAGAGTACTGAATCTGCACTCCGTCACCCTGGTAAGACCACCTATCTGCACACATATACACACCATTACACAGGGTCATCATTTCTAAACCACCATTCAACATCTCACCTTGCTGGATTGGCAATGAATAGGCGATTAGTACATCATTTTAAGCATCAATTTGTTCATTTTATTCTGTCCTTCATTCATTTAATGACTTTTAAATGGTTATTTATCTTTACACGCACACATTTACTTAGCTAAATGGAAATGTGCCATCGACTTATTGTGATTTTATATAAAGCCAATTCAAATTACTGTCCCTTACACCTGCAGTGTTATTTATTTTATTTTATAGTATTATTTAGAAGTTTTTGGTGTTGTTTTATTTGTTTGCTTTGTGTTTTTGTGTTTATGTTTTTGGTGTGTGGACGTTGTTTAGTTTCGTCTCTACATTGGACGCAAAAACAAGGCCTTCAAGGCTGTGTTGTGTTTTAATACTTAATCTAAACTACTGTAACGCTGTAGGCATGTCCTGTCTGTGTTTTCTGTCTGTATGTTGTTAATGTTATGCCATGTGCTTTTGTGTGTTTATCTACCTGTCAGCTCCCTCGTGTCTCTCACCTGTAACCCCTCCTTCCTCATTAGTGTTCATCCTCTGCCAGCCGTGTTTGTCCAGGTGTGTTTGATTAGTCCTTGTATTAATACCACGTCCCATGTCTTGTATCTCTGTCAGTCGATAACGTTTCATGCTCGTTCCTGTGATTGTCAGCATTGATCTTGTAAGTTCGTCAGCTTTCATGTCTTTTTGCGGTATAATAAATGTTCCAGGTTTCACTGAATCTCCTGCCTCTGAGCCTCCTTGTTCCCGCTGAGAAGCGAGAACGCGACGTCACCACAGCGAGCTTGTGACAATAATGCATTACTTTCCATAAAAAGTAACTAAGTAACGTACAGTAATTAGGTACTTTTTTAGGGAGTAATGCAAAATTATAATGCATTATAATGCATACAACAATGAATTGCTATTAATCGCATGCAAAATAAAGGTTTTTGTGTACATAATAAATGTGCGTACTGTGTATATTTATTTTGTTTATATTATACACATATGCATTTATGTAGCCTATTTAAGAATTTTTTGAATGTTTATATATTAAATATATTTATATATAATATCAATTATACAAATATAAACACACATGTAAATACATATTTAAAAAATGTATACTGTATGAGTGTGTCTTTATATATATATATATATATATATATATATATATATATACATACATACATAATAAATATATACTGTTTAAGTTAATACAACCACTTTTGAGATTATTGATATTCATATTCAGGGAAGTTCTGTGTGTTTTCATCTCTATATAAAACATACAGAGATAAAAAAAAACATCACATTAACAATATAGCAACTCCTACAGGACAAAATAACTTCCATGATTCATTTATTTACTCACTTCTAGCATTAAATAAATATATCCAGCTGCTTTCCCAATGATAGTTTCTGCATAGTGCTGGTGATAATGTGTCTACATTTCGCAAATACATAATAAATAACCATGTAAACTTAAAAACTTGAAGGCATCATATGGCTAAATATGTGCTTATTTTGCTTCTCAAAAGATTTTTGGCCAGCTTGTTCTAAAAGTTTTCATCCTCCATGCATATTCAGAGTTAACAAGCAGTGGGTTGTGTTGGGGTCAGCTGGCTCCAGGCTCTGTAGCTCACTGGCTGATCAATAGAAGGAAAAACACAGACCGTCTAAATCCTTCAGGCTGTTTCACAGCAGAGCCGAGTGTGGGCAGGGTCGGGGGTCAGCAGAAGAGGGCGAGAGCACAAATTGCTATTTACGTGTTTAATATGAATTAAGAAAATATTCAAATTGATAGGGACTATGTTACTTCTATACTGGAATTTGATGCCATTAATGAATAATACAGAGATAATAAGTCAAATCCCCTTAGATGCGGATTTTCTGCTGTTGTATGCATGAGCAAAATCGGTTTGCTAAAATCAATGCAACATCTACGGTTTTGCGCTTTTATATTGATTAAAAGTTTATGCGTTCATTACATTAATGATGCATTAAAATCCTTAAAAACAGCGTTCATTTGATCAATCCAAATATGATTTTTGCTTGTTTTCATTACCCCTTAAAGGAATAGTCCACCTAAAAATGAAAATTCATGTATTTCCAAATCTGTGACTTTTTTTTTCAAAAGAACATTTTTTGAGAACCTCCTACTGCCATCCAATATGTAAATGAGTTTGTGTCTTCATATTTAAAGAAATGTAGCATTAAATAATTTGCTCACCAATGGGTCCTTTGCCAACACGTTCTTACTCCCAACTCACCCTATTTAAGATTGGGCAGATCCGTCAATTAATTCGTAGTTGCACACCAGCCTATCACATGCCAGGCTGATCGTCTGCACAGCGGCCCGATGGCCAGTCCGCCCCTGGGTGCCGTCAGAATCCCAACAGCTGACAAACATCACAATCAACTAGACCAGTCCAGTCCATCAATGAATGTCTTTCGAAGTGGAGCTATGTGTATGTAAGCAACAAATCCAACATTAAGATGTTTTAACTTTACCTCATTGCTTTATACATAATATACTGTACATCTTGGATTGCCTGTGAAATTATGTTTTTGGGTGACCTGTTCCTTCAAATCAGACTCAGAGACTTGAAAGGAATGAATGGTGAGGGTAAGTTCACACCATGCGACAGCCGATACTTCCTGATTCAAGTAATGGAAACAATACTGGAATTCTAGTCAAGGAAGTAAAGCATTGGGTTGTTGTTTACAGAATACCAGTCTTTTCACCTCACCCAGTCCAACTTACTTTATGATGCAGTTTTAAATCCCTAAACGTCATAAGGAGCTGAGACAGAAGTTTGCAGATTTTCTCTCGAACACCTGTGCCACAGTGAGCTAATTAGACGTTAATAAGTGAATGAATAGAGTTGTGAGTCATGTCTGTTTACCCAGCGTCCCTCAGCTGATGCTCACGATGAAGCATCTTGCGAATGAGTCTTACTTGAGACCCGGATTCAAATTAGACTGCGAGCAGACTTTATTTGTCTATTTTAAGTGCACAGCTGTTCGCTCAGATATGGCCAAGTCCAATGTATAACAGGTAGTAACTATTTCAGATCAGTTTATTAACTCAAAACCAACAGTTAAATTCAGTTTGAAAAGTCAGAGAGATTTTAGTTTTTTTTTGCACAACTGCAGATTTCTAATTACGTTGTAAACGTAGACCTCATATAATTAATAGAGTAATAGCAGCTGTATCTAAAACAGCTGTGTCTTTGTTTGTTTGAATCACAGGATCAAGCAACATGTGGGTAGATAAAACCTAATTTAGTTATCATTATGATGTATTCAGTGGAGAATTTACATGCCTCATCCAGTTATAGAAACTCCCTTGGCAGAGAGTGTTGCATTTTAAGTGTGGCCTATAATAACATGCATGTCATACATATGTGAAGTGATGGCTTTTATGACTAAAGCCTAAAGTAACTGACATTTCTCAAATATAAGGTACCAATTATATGTTTTCATGGCAACTAGGTATGCAAAATGATGTCATACTAGTAAACAAACATTGATTAGATTCATAATAATCAATACTACATTTTGTATACCCCGAATGCAAACAGTGTCAAAATAGTTAAATATTGTCTGACATATCACTTATCTAGCTTTCCTTTTTAAAGGCCAGTCTTGTGTTCCCACATATGTGTTTGTGGGCATCATTTAGGGGAGCACAGATGCTGCAGAAGACTCAAGTATTCCACTAATTACAGTCTATCTCCATGACAACACAGTTTCTATACAGGGATTCGGCCATGTCAAAGGCTATTACGCACAAATTTGCTGAAACAAACACACACAGTTATGTAACCCCCCTCAGCTGGTGGTCTTCTTTCGGGTTATTTCTAAAGACAGTTTGCTGTGGCCTAAGGTGACGGTGAAGGCCACTGATCGCCCTTCAGATTTGTTGTAAAAGTGCATCCCTGCTTCCTGATACAGGTGCCAGGCTGATAAACCAGCATCAGGTCTGCCCACAATCAATGAGATTATCCCTGCCACAGTGTTGAGGAGCTCACAGGGGCCCTGCATGCTTAGGTTTTGATGCTGTCTGCAGGGGACCAGGTTCCCCCTGACCTTCACAGCTTGAACTCTGCTGAGGCTGTACAGTTCGCTTTGCTCACGAGGACATTGGCGGCATCATATTCCTGGCGATTTCATCAGCCAGGGGCCTGTGCTGAGAGACGCTTGATGTTGGATGAAATGGATTCACAGGAGTTGTCCACTGGGGTTGATGGGAAGACCTGTCTCAGGTGGCTCTGACGGAGGTGTTTTTGTTGCTGATGACTGGCAGTCTAGATGGGTTATTATTTGTGTTGCCTTTTGGGGCTGGTTTTCAGCAGGGGACATTCAGTCGTGATCAGAGCACCTGTTGGAATGATGTGTGTGAAGTATGTGTGTGTGTGTGTGTGACTTCATGACTAAAGGGATTCCTGCTTAGACTGATTGTAGATCAGAAGATTGTAGAAGATCTTTCTATCTGTGTCTATCTGCAGTAATTAAATCTTTTGTTTCAATTATGAACTCCAATGTTATTTATGATTGTACTTTTTGTACTTTATTTATACTTTATGGATAGTTGTCATCTCGTGCCTTTTTTTTCAATGCTAGAATGTCTTTTTATTTTCCTTGGTATAGTTTTTTCAAGCAGTTGTTTATTTTGGGCAACGGATACTCCCAGAAAAAGGGAATTGTTCAATTTTTTGGGGGGAAGAGCTAAGATGGCCATATACATGAGTAGACGAAACAAGATACAAGGTTCCTTGGATGTCGATGTTGTGTGTATTTTTGTAAAAATGTTAAAAGCATGTATAAAAATGTATTTGAATTATTATAGATGGGTAAGTAATCTATGTAATGCGTGTGCGCATGACATCACCTTTTTCGGTCGGTCGGTCGGTCGGTCGGTCGGTCGGTCGGTCGGTCGGTCGGTCGGTCTGTCTGTCTGTCTGTCTGTCTGTCTGTCTGTCTGTCTGTCTGTCTGTCTGTCTGTCTGTCTGTCTGTCTACCTCTACCTACCTACCTACCTACC
>JAUCNO010001053.1:11644206-11660176 GCA_032353835.1 Enteromius viviparus
TATCGTCATTTTGATTACAGAGACCGTCTCTGCATTTGATAAATAAATAGCTTAATCTGGTCATTATACATTACCATTACTCTGTTGTTCTATTTGATAATGTTCAGTGGTTTGCTACAATCTGTATTGTTAAAAGCGCTATATACTGTAAATAAAAGTGACTTGACTTGACACTACAGGAAATGTCAAATTTTTGCCTTACATCCATAGTTGTACATGCTTGTAGACACTTCCCAAAAATGACCCAGACAGCAACATAGTGTTGGCCAGATCTGGGTCTGGGTCATTTCTCTGTGATATCAGGCATACAGTATATTATGGGTAGATAGTAATGTTGATCCTGGTTTAAGTCTTGCATGGCAAAATGACATGAATTGATGTGATGTCAGGGCGCCACTGATTTAGCTGACTTGCTGACCTTATCTCTGAGCCCCAATGTGTGGATGTCTGGTCTGGGACAGCTTTTGAAAGAGTAAGTCGCCTGACGCTGCAGAGCCTCATTGGTTGAGTCTGTGAAATTATATGCTCCGGGCAATAGCACGTCCCCACGACGCACAGTTGACATGAGGGTGTTTCGCTCTGGGCCTTTGAAGCTATACGTCCTAGGCACAGGGTTAAGTTCCATCTCCTCTACGAAGTCCCGTATGTGGTAACTACCAGGAACAGGGTAGTCCTGGTGGAAAAAAACAGGACACCTATTTTATGCCAGTTTCACATACTCCTAGGGTTACTACACAGAGAATCATGTGCTTTAAAAAATATGTCTGGGCCGAAAACAACATTGAATTGATAGGTTACGCTTTATTCCGATAGTCCATTTAGACATTCTACTAACTATAAGTAACTTTGTAACTACGTGTTAACTACATGTCAGCTAATTCTCATTAATTCTCAACTATATGTCTACTAACTCTCAGAGTAGACTGTTAGGGTAGGTTAAGGATTAGTAGAATACGATGACATATACCAGCTGATAGTCAGTATAGACGATATTAAGCAGACTAGTCCACATGTTGTCGCTAAGGTACTTACTGTTGGTTGAATGTCTGAAGTGGACTATCAAAATAAAGTGTTACCTAGATTTATAATTCTTTATTTTTCATGACATATCATTTTGACTTGCAGCTGTGGCTATGCGGTGCTGCTAATGCAGGCAGCGTGAAACATGTAAGGTTAATATAAATACAAGCTGCTTTTGTATGCATTTTTGTAGGCCTTATTTTTGAGACAGAGGCAACCTGTACACCAAAAATGCACATAAATGTTTCAGAACAAGTGTTGTTTTTACCTCTTTGCTGGATATTTTGAAAAATATAACCTACCTTAATAGTATTTCTCCACCAACCACTTCAGTCAGTGTCCCCCCCATCTATACATTTTCCTTTGGGTAATGTTTTCTCTCTTCCTGTGGTCATACTTCTGTCGTTCCTGTTTGTCTTCTGTAACAGACACTTCAACGACAAGAAGCGTTGCTTAGATACTTAAACTATTTAACTATTAATCAAGAGTACTGCATACACAAGGTCTGCTATTTGTTTGCGCTCTTATTTATTAGTTACATTTACTAATTCTGTTTAATATTGTAAAAAAGGATCTTGATTAGTCAATCTACTGTAACTTCAGTGATTTCTTATCAATTGTTTCCAAGACTAGATAGCTGCTATTTTACTCATTCTGGACTTATGTGAAACTGGAGCACAAAACAAATCACGAGTCACTTGGGTATATTGTATTTGTAGCAATAGCCAATAATACATTGTATGGGTCAAAATTATCTTTTTTTTTCTTTTATGCACCAATAATTAGGATATTAAGTAAAGATCATGCTCCTTGAAGATATTTTGTAAATTTCAATACATAAATTTCAATACTTTTTTCAATACATATTAAACATATTTTTTTTTGTAATGTGCATTACTATCCTAACAAACTATAAATCAGTGAAAAGCTTATTTATTTGACTCTCAAATGATGTATAAATCTCAATTTCAAATAGCTGCAAGCAGTGATTGGAAGAACCTGAATAGAGGAAACGTAAAGCACTTGGAAACAACCAATAGGTTCAGAAGAGCAGAAGTTCAAAATCCAACAGATGTTTAGATGAGAATGACCAAAAACACTTTTCTGAAAGAAGAGAAAAGCACAAAAGATCCAACTTGTGGAACAGACAAAACATTCACATAGTTTCTGATCACAGCTCCACCCAGGATTCAAGCCCACAAACTTGTAGGTCCTGTGTCGCTGCACCACTCAGTTAACGCTCTGAATGAGCTGTCAAGCAAAAGGTTAAGGTGTGAGAATAAGCTGACAAAAAAGTTCTTTGGCGCTTTAACTGTCAGGACACTCGCTTTTTGTTAATCATAAAGCGAAGTACGGTTAACTCTATAGCCGAAGAGTCACATTAAACAGTATGGTACTTGTTTTGCATGCAACTCAGTAAAATGCTAAGCTAATTAGCAAAAAAGATAGACACGGTCCACTTTGGAGAGGTATTTCTCAAGAACGGTAGCAGATATTAAAAATCTGTTCAGTCATTTCTGTGCAACGTTTGGGGGAAATAAAAAAAAAAATCTAATCAAAAAACAGTTTTTGATTTACTGTACAACAGTTACAGGTATCAGGGAATAAAATTATTTTAAAATGAAATTATTTGAACAAAGTTTGGCCGAGATACAGCCTCCGATCCAACTTTGGTTGCCTCGTTAAGTTCACAACCGCAATTTTGAAGGAGGATTAGCAAAAAGAGTGTTTTTCATTTACTTCAATATGGTGGACAAATGAGACATTGACAGAATAATCATAATTCAGGGAATAAAATGATGTTCAAATAAAATCATTTGATCAATATTTTCAAAATTTATGTCTTGAGGATGTCAACCAATTATTGACACGATATGTTAAATGGTTTAAAAGATACTGCCATTTAAGACAAATTTCAAAATGGTGGAGACGTGGTCCTGCCCACCCTGACATAAATTGACATCCACTCATTCGGCATGACCCAAGGAATCCATAGACACCAAGTTGGACACATAATTTTCCTGATCAATTGTTCAAACATTATGAGCCAAAATGTGCATTTCAGGTATCTCAAGACCCATAGGTGGCGTCGTTAACTTTGGCATGGACCCTCAGTTCATGGTCTTGATGAAGTAAACCAAGTTTCGTTTCAATTGATCAAAGTTTGGACACTGCCTCTGAACCATTTTTGGGTCTACCTCGATAAATTCACAAAATCATAACTTTTAAACAGTGATAATTTCTGTGTGGCTCAGTCCAAAGAACATCTGAGCCAATTTTGAGAAGAATTGGATCAGTTTCGAAGGAGTAGTAGCGATTAGGCTGAATACTGTACTTTTCAAAACAGACGCTACTGTAATGTCTTAATGTAAGCTACTGGATGTGTTCAGTATGATGAGAGCAATCAGATGTACTAAGGGGTTATTAGTTATAAGCATTTTAATGTTGAATTGTTTAACTGGTGGTGGCGCTATAGAGTTGGTTCCCAAAGTTGGTCTGACTTGCCATAGACTTCCATTGGACGAAAATAATAGTAATAATAATGATAAAGAAAACATACAGATACAAAAGGGGCTACAGCCTATTCTGGGCTTGGCCCCTAATAAAATGACCTTTATGATTCAATTTATCTTAAAGAATCCTAAATGAAATAACTTTTTAATAGTTTTGTTTAAATAAATGTAAACGTTATTGTAATGACCACCAGGCTCAAAAACAGCTTCTATCCTAAGGCAATCAGAGTGTTGAACTCACAATCACAAGCTAACAATGAATAGTATTTTATTACAATATCTCTTTATTTTTAGTGCAAAATATAATCCTATGCTGCAATACATATGTAACCCTATTTAGTCCAATGTACAAAGTGTGCAGTAGAGTTTCTGTAAATGTGCAGTGCTCTTATATAGCCTACGTTTAATTCTTGCATAATATATCTCTGACTGCTCTTATTTATTTGTACTCCTGTATATACACATATATATCCTTATATTATATTACTCTATTTATGTGGCTTTAATTGGGACCTGGGTCCTAATTACGTACCATAACATGGAAGTGTGCTGGTATGACAATAAAGTACTCTTGACTTTTGTATGCAAGAGGCGTGTGACGTATGCATTTGTAACACATGAATAACAGCAGAGAAGGCAGCGCTCTCTGGGAGTTTAGGGCAGATTGTTCTGCTCTGTTGCTAGGTGACCAGGAACACATGCTTCTAACAAGCAACTGAAGGGCCCAGTGTTTACGGTTTGTCAAAGCTGTCTCCCGTACCAGTGCACTTCAACACTGACATACCGTGAATAACCAGGCCATGCTTCACAGCCTACTGCTGTTATTGTAATGAGCTCAGTGTAACATCCTCATACTTTTGCTCTGCATTGCCCAAAATGCTCCTCCAGTGCTAGTCTAGAAAATCTTTATACCAAATACATGCAATAACGCAATAATATACTATTAGCTAATGTATTACATTACTATTACTAATGTAATACTAGGTCTCAGTACAGTATAAACACTCCAAGCATACATAAAAACAACTGGCCTTACAGCTACACTTCTGAACAGCACACACTTATACTCAACAGAAAAATGACTTACAACAGTTGTCATTCAAGAGTACTTTAATGAGCTTTTTTTTGACATGGAGGCCTCATCCCAATCCTATCCTGTGAATACACATAGTCATTTGTCCAGCTGACTCAGAGACGCATCAAATAGTGATTTACAAATTAATCATGTCAACGATTACAATATTTATTGTAAACATTTCGGTTAAATTAGCAGTTTCAAACAGCTAAAATCAGCTCTGGGATGCATAATGATTAACATAAGAGATTTCAATTAAGAGGGCTAAAAGACGCATCGCAAACAAAGAAACTTTTCAGTATGGGTAAATAGTAAATTTTATTGGAAAACAAATATACAACTTGGAATGGACTATCTGAGGCATGACAATGCCATTAAGCGGCTTAAAAAAAAGAAACGAAGTAAAGAAAGTAAGAAAAAGAAAACTACTGTGAATAAGTGAATAAAACATTAAAAAGCATTGTAAGATTCAAACAAGTTCTTGGTATAGAACAGCAGATACAAAAAGAGTTTATGTACGAGTATCCTGTAGATACACCCGTGTTTTCTTTTTTTTTTGCAGTAGTGCAATGCTGAGAAATTTCATATATATATATATATATATTATATACTTTGTCCATAGTCCATGCAGAGTAACTCCTCTACATTGATGCCATGCCAGCGTCGCTGCCAAAAGACAACCAGCTGGCAGGTCTCCACTCTTGCTACGCATGAGGAGGGCAGACAGACGTGACGCGAGGATTTTTTTTGCACGTCACAACCCCCTCTTCGCGGCAACAAGCACCTGATCGTGTAACCGCACCGCCACTCCAAAAACACGATGACAGCAAAAGAAAGGGACATGAGGACTGAAGATCCTATGCAGTTTACATGCAGTTCCTTTGGACAGCCGGGAGGAGGAAGGGGAGGGGACTTAACGTTTTACAGATAAATTAAACAGAAAAAAGGCAAATTATTTATAGAAGAGAGAGGATCTGTACAAGGCCTTCATTTCGCCGTCATCATCTGTACGAATTCTGTGGAGACAGAGAATGCGTTGGTCCCGTTTCCAAGATTTTGACAAGAATTCATATGTGATGTCAAGTTGCATCCTGACACTGCGATCTTATTGGCCCAATTAAACAAACCAAGTTTTGAGAAGGGAACAACTCACCTTCGTAGTTAACCTGTCCGTCTCCGTCAATGTCTGCTTCTCTGATCATCTCATCAACCTCTTCGTCGGTCAACTTCTCTCCGAGGTTTGTCATGACGTGACGCAGCTCAGCTGCACTGATGTAACCATTCCCATCCTAAAGCACAGGATATCCAGGTCAGCGACTGCACGCGACTCTATAGGTGGTGCTATTCTGGAACGGGACGAGCTTTACCTTATCAAAGACACGGAATGCTTCTCTGATCTCCTCCTCGCTGTCTGTGTCCTTCATCTTCCTCGCCATCATGGTCAAGAACTCAGGGAAGTCTATCGTCCCATTTCCTGTGCAGAAAGCAGAAGTACTTGTTTAGACAGGCCCCAACTTTTCACATTTGTTGAGGTTGAATGCACGCAGTGGTACTTACCATCAGCATCCACTTCATTGATCATGTCTTGCAGCTCAGCCTCTGTTGGATTCTGTCCGAGCGAGCGCA
Source organism: Enteromius viviparus (assembly GCA_032353835.1). NCBI lineage: Eukaryota > Metazoa > Chordata > Actinopteri > Cypriniformes > Cyprinidae > Enteromius > Enteromius viviparus. Next base: position 11,650,441 of record JAUCNO010001053.1, read on the forward strand.
TGACAGTGCCCAGCTCTTTGGTTGTGATGGTGCCATCGCCGTCCTTGTCAAAGAGTGAGAAAGCCTCTTTGAATTCTGCGGAGGGTGACAGATAAATGAAACGGGACCTTGTGTTAACAGAATCTCCCAAAGATAACATTGAACACAAAAGACACACAGAGGAACCAGCAGGGCCAGTTCTGAAGAAGGGATGCCCTTCTTTACACATTCACTTCCAAAACAAGCTCTTTCAGATATTCATGCAAAACAAGTCATAGAGCACTTAAAGTGAAGCATACTGACTTTGTTTACATGAACTAATAGTCCTGGACTTAATGAACAATTTATCTGTGCCTATTGTTCTAAAGAAAATAAATGCATAAGGCTTTATTGTGGAAAACAGCAGGCGCTTTTACAAACAAACCAACAGCATCCTGATGTATATTTGCTCTCATTGAAATTCATGGTGCATGGTGCAAAATAAACACAGGCTGTAAAAAAAGCTTAAAATTGTAGCACCAGGGACACAATATAGAAAGCAACAGCAAATGTGCCCATATTCATAATAAACATTACAGTACTCAAAAAACCTGAGCATACACCTCTGCATTGCTACATAAGTCTGTAATTATACGAGTATTACGCAAGGCACACACACAGGAAGGACATGAGTGACACCCAAACTAAACCAGGCTTGAATTAATAAAATGTTTAAAAAAAAAAAAAAAAAAAAAAACGTCCCAGACATAAATTTTTCTAAAGAGCAAAGTGACGTATCAATAAAAAAAAAAAAAAAAAAATCTGTCCTTGAGCAAACGAAACCTTACCCTGCTTCTATGCAAACCATCGACTCAAATGCAAGGTTTCTATTGAGATCCAGCACTTATGACCTCACTCTGTTCCTATGGAGACCCACTGAACCATATGGAGATCCAATGCTGTGACCCCATTGAGCCGATATAAGATCTAGACTCCAGATCAGTATGGAAACACTGCCGTGACCTCACACGATCTCCAGGGAAACACACTTCTGTGACTAGGTCTCGATGGATAAGCCACCATGACCTCACTGTTGCTATAGTGACCAACCACAATGACCTAAATGGATTCACAGCCTTTCTGTTTGAGGCTCTCAACTGTAAATCGCACAACCACGATTAAAACATTAGGCAAAAACAAAAGCTGCGTGTCCTGGAAGTCACATCCATTTTTCTTTATAATTTGGACAGCCTTTGCATGCAACTCCAGACACATGAACCCCAAAATATTTCTGTTGTCATAAGGTTCTTTCCATTTTATGTTGTCATAAACAAGGAGCTCATATAAGATATAAAAAAAAAAACTAAAAGTTGCCTAAATAAGCCAAAACTCACTAAAAATGCTTTATAATGACAGCATGTCCCGCCCATACAAGTCCATCCTGATCATAAACGACTCAAACTGAAACAGTAACTTCACGCCATCGAGATGTTCAGTCCAACAGGGGACACACCCTTGTTCCTCGGTGCCTGCAGTTACTAACTCTCTCCAACAGAGAAGAGGGTGTGTTCATCGAAGACTACAACTGGCTCCGGGAATTACCCATTCACTTAGTCTTAAACACTGGTGTTACAGGCTTCCCGCCACAACAACCTGCCCATTCATTCGGGGAATGTGTCCCGACCAAGGCTCGCCATAAAAGGAAATAAGATAAATCCACGGAGAGAGGGGGGCGGAGAAGAGGGGAAAACCACGGAAATCCACACCACCGGACACGTGCAAGTGGACAGGAGGGGGAGATGTCTTACCGGCAATCTGCTCTTCTGTCAACTGGTCAGCCTGCAAAGGAGAAAAAGAGAAGACGCACACTGAAAACGAGGATGACACCTCATCTAATAACCAGGAAACACACTGATCCGCTATTTATTGTAATATTGCTGGCTTAAAACATCACAAAAGATCTGATACTCTCCTGTTAAAGGAATAATTCACACCAAAAGTAGACAGAATGACAGCTTCAGTCACCATTCGTTAATTTTACTAACTTGTGTGGGGAAAAACCAATGAAAGTAAACGTTGACTGAGACTTTAACATCTTTAGTGTTTCCAAATTATAAAGTCAATCAGTCTTAAGCATTTGCAGAGCCAATAAATAATGGTTTTATTTTGGGGTGAACTATCCCTTTAATACCAACTGCAGAAGGTGGCGCAGTCTTCTCCGCTGGTCGTTGTACAGCTTAATTTATTTAAACATTGTTGAATTAAAATACCATAGACGTCAAATGCTTTCTATACAAGTGTTTGATAACGAGCATATATTAAAACATAAGCTAGCGCGACAGAAATGCGCCATATTTGCAGCTGATGCGCCTGTATTCGCTATCAATGAAGCTTATCCAAGCTGTTGCTTTAAATTATTACACGTTACAGCAAGAACTGAACTTGTAACACCGCGAACTGATGCTTACATAGGAAATTAAATGTTCACCCTATGTAAAACCATGGCAGAAGTCTGCCTGCTATTAACCCGTATCGCTTCCATACATTACAGGAAAACTACATAACGTTACAGCCATTCAGCATCAAGGAACTGCGTGCAGACGGACAGTAACGAACATTATTATTTATAGGCTGGCTATTATAACTGCATCTTGCAACTAATAAACAGTGACGTTAAAATATAATATTTTTTACTCACCATCTCGCTGTTTTAACAGATGTATCTCCACACAGAACAACAGTCAGCAGCTGGCAAACAAACAGGATGCACTCATACAGAGCTTGACGCGCCTTTAATGGTCGCTTATAAACTCCTCCCCCTGCTTTCTCTCCATCCGCCAACACACTTCCTTCCCTATCAGAAACGATCGTCAAAAATGTCACTATTGTGAGGCGCGACCGTAGACTACAGAGTACCGTGTATTTTATAAGATAGCGACGTGCTCAAATCGCGAAGATGTGCCATATGCAGCGAGGTGGACCTGTTTTGAGAGGAACTAACTAACCGGCGGACTCATACATTCTGCTAAAGTGTGATGCGCCAGTAGCAGTACTGTACGTTATGGCCAGGAGAGGCGGCTTCTGATTGGTCCATTCGTAGCCGCAATGCGTCACTCGCTCAGATCCGAGTAGAGCTGCATTCCCAGCTAGACTCACTCACTACACATCAGGGTCAGAAATTAGCCAGGGCTCGTAGCAGGAATGCCATGGAAAGTGACAAATTTAATCAACTATTTAAAATATTTCAGGGGCAAAATTTATTATGTAATTATTTATATGTAGTTATGTTATTTTCTAGGCTTATCACATTTATTATGTGTTGAGTGAACAGGAATTGGTATGATGCAATGAAAACTTAAAAATAGACATTCTAACATTACCCTTTAATAATAATAATAATAATAATAATAAAAAAAAAATAATAATAATAAAAGCAAAATTTTTGCTCACAGCATTTAAGCATCAAGTGATCTAAGACACATTTAAAGTTATATATATGCATTTATTTGTTTATATATATATATATATATAAGCAATCAAGTTAATAAAAGATTGCTACAACTGAGCAAATGATTCCATACAATTATTACGAGTGGCAAGCAATGTGGAGAAGCAAAAATTTCTCCACATATTCAAGATTGAGTCCCATAATAAATTATTAATCAAAACATCAAAAAAAAACATAACGGTCAACTGCCAATCTGAATATTGTGCGGGAGGTGTTGTTCTCAATGCAACTTTACAAAAAATGTACTAAATGTATAGGCCAAGCATATATGGAGCATTGCATGTAGCCTAATGTTATGCCTTTAATGTATCAATGAAACATGGTTGAACCAATCCCGCTATTAGTTATGCAGTGCAATCCACTTAATTTCTTTCAAAAAGTCTGCCTACAATGTTTTATATAGCATAAAGAATAAAACATTTAGAAGGAATGGCAATTAAAAGCCCCAGTGATGATTCAGATCCCATTAATAGAATATATAAATCAACTGAAGTAGTATAAAAATCAGCTTGATTGCAATTCAATTTTATGGTATGGAGGTATAAAACATCTCACTGTATTAGATCCATGGCTCCTCGTAACAGGTTATGTGCAAGTGACTAACGGTGATATGCTTTCGGCGTGCATGCAATCGAGTGTAACATCAGCTGAGACAGGCTCATCTAGCGATATGTCAGATGTGGCATAAGGAGCAGCAGGTTTGTGGGCACACGGACAGTAGACGCTAGGCCTGCTTGTGCTCACTGAATGCATGGGAGTATCTGATGGCCTGCTTCTCTATGCTTGGCTGCCTGGCTCTCTCTCTCCCACTGGCCACCTGTCTCTGGACCGAACCCAGGGAAGCTGCAGGTTGGAGAGAGTGGAAACTCCAGGGTCAGTTTGAGAGTACTGCAACAGGCCTCGTAGCAAAACATGAGGTTTTTTTAGCGCATTCAAATTGTTCTGGACACCACTGACTTTCACTGCATGGATAAAAATAGTTTAAACATTCCTCAAATTCCCCTTTTGTGTTCTGCTGAGGAAGTTTACCAAACAACAATTTAGCTTTCTGCTTAAAGACGCCATGGATGCAAAAATTAACTTTACAACACTTTACACACTTTACACATCCATCCTATAACGATAAAAATACACCCAGTGTGTGTGTGTGTGTGTGTGTTAAATCCCTATTTTAAAATACCTTTCTCAAATCTGGGTGTTCTGAGATTCCTCTTAGAATGACATAGTTCTGCACAGGCCCCTCCCACAATAGTTGATAGACAAGGCTGATTTATCTTAGCCCCGCCCTAAATGAGCTGTGCAGAGAAAGAGAAGATTTCTCAGATTAAGCAATTGTGGAATCTTGTTGTTTGATGTAATAATTAATTTAGCAGTGACTCCTGACATCTGAGCCACTGAAGATGCAAAGGATTACCGCTACTTTTGTTTTTAAAAGGAAATGCGTCGATCTCGATCTGCCAAAAAGTTCGTTCAAATAATTTGTTCCAGCTTTCTCTACAGAAGAAGTGAGGGTTTTTTATTAATCTTTGCAAATCGCCATTCCTAATAATGTGCTAGTTAAGTTGTGCTAGTTTCGCAGCTGAATTTTAACGTTTGCTAACCTACAGAAGAAAGGGGCGGGGTCAGCAGAGATCATTAGCATTTAAAGCAACATGGACTAAAATGGCTCACTGAAAACAGTGAGCCATTTTAGTGAGCCAAAATTTTGACAGGGTAAAGAAGGTATTAAAGAAAGTATTTTTTACTCTGCTACTGAGAAATGTATATATATTTGTTATAGACTTTTCATTAAGACACTAAAGGATCACATCAGCTTGTGGAAAATAGGTGTCCGATGACCCTTTAAAGACCTTAGTACAATGCGGTTTCAGAGAAACTAACTAGCAAGTCATGACTGTTTCCTTTAAACAGGAAGGAACTTTGTCATAGATTGTAGGTGATGGTTAGAACTGGTGTTAATAACACCAAGGAGGATGTGGACTGATGACTTCATTTAAACATCAAATTACAATCATGGCATCTGTTTCACTATTGTTTTCTGTTGTTTTGTGGGTTCCTTATTATGCATTTTTCAAAAACACAGATTTAATTCTCTTAATATACTGAAAGATGCAGAATTAAATAGAATATTTATGGATTAAAATCATGATTGTACATGTTAACTTGCTTACTCAAATGCATGATGCATTTAAGTTTGATCACAGGTTGAGAGCTTTAGTTCCAACCACACAGCTTTATGATAGTCTTTGCGCATGTTCGATAGAACAATGAATTTTGGAACTGTATTGGTAATGATGGAACGTGTAACCATAGTTGACTAACTTAAGAAATGCACCTCTGGTTTGGAACAAGTGCAGTTAAAGCATGGCCGAATTTTCATTTTTATGAACTATTCCTTTAAACTGACCACAACATGTTCCCAGATTGCATAATTAACATCAAATTGTTGATTCATAAATAGCTCCAAACATTTACACACAAACAGGAAGCTTACAATCCGCACCCAGCCATATGCATAAACACACACAGACACACACATACACAAGCAGACCATTTAGCGATCCTTATAAGTAACTGCTTCAGTGTCCACTTGGCACTTGCCACCCTCTCTACTGCCTAAACCCCAACACAGTGGCGTCTATTCATTCAAATCTGCTTTTCTACACTGGCATTGCACCTCATACAGAAGATTATGCAACAAAGAAAGGAGAAACATCATAAAGCACCTTGCTATATAAATCACAAGGGGAAGATAAGCTGGATTTAGAATGAGCATGAATGCACAGCCTTGAAGAAGAAACAAACATATTTGTAACAATGGCTAAATAGTAACATGTTCTAAGACTTTAGGATTAAAGCTTTGAATGAGATCCCTTTGTTTAATATAAAGATATTTTTATAAGTGGCAGTTCTTCGCCTATACAGCAACATACTGGGAACTGGTTTCAGGTCAGAGTATAATGTAAAAATATCCAAACAGAGGTATATAATTGGTCCTTGAAATATTTCATTACCATTGCAAAGAACTATATATTCTAGAATGATGTTATTAAAACTTTCTGATTGGTCAATACAGAATTCCAACCTTGCAAAAAAAAGAAGTTATTTTTGTCTTAATATTTTATGTTATAAAAGCAGTAAGACAATTAAGGTTGTGCTGTATTTTGAATATAATCACCTGTACTTTGTTTTGTTTGAGACTGATGTAAAAATGTAAATTTGTAAATTCTATGGGTATAGCTTCCGGTCCATTTATTTTTAGCTGTACAAAACAGTTCATTTTGCTGCTTGATATTGAAAATTGGTGTGTCTTATCAGATTTTTGTAACGGATTATCTTAATTATGAACACAATAATTGTTTAGTGGAAACGGTTTTACTGTTTACTGCACATTGCTATTCTCCTCATTATTTACATATATATAGCATCTAATGAACCGAAAGCCTCACCCATCGCTTCCAGGTTGAGGGAAAAGGTGGATGCGTAGTGATCAAATATTTACTTATTAAACAGATTTACTTAATAACCCTTAAATACATACCTCAGGCCTTTAGCCAATTTTGTTTTAATTTAGGCATCAGCTTTCTTAGTATTCCTCAATCAATGTATTTTAAACAATACCATACCTGTTGCATACCTGTCAACTTTTAGGTACCTCAATCATACATACATACATAGACGCACCATTGGACCACTACAAGCATAGGCAGTTTCTATGGACCTCGATACGTAAGCCATCCAACATGTTGTAGTGGTATGTTCAACGTTTCAACAGGGCTGCCACATCTACGTGCCTGGAACCATAGACATAGACGCCCCGCCCTGTTGAACCACCAAGTTGGAACGGTTGGACAAAACAATACATTTAATGTGTGAGTGCAGATATAATGTGTGCATGATTGTGTTTGAGTGTGTGGTGGGAGGGTGTGTGTGTATTTGTGCTCGCATGTATGCATTTAAACTGTTTTCTCATAGTAAATATTTACAAGAATATTTTTTTAACAGTTTTTTATACATTTTTTGCATGCATGCTGTCTACAACAGTGGCCATATATGTAACTTCTCAAAATATAATTTATTGACAACATTTTTGGCATGATGTTTCACAAACATGTAAAAAAAAATATTACGTAATTTAATAATCTATTACAGGGCTGAAGTTTTACCAAAAATGCCCACAAAGTCATAACGAAAACAAAGTGGAAAGATATTTTCTTTCATGGTTTATTGGCTAAGTTTGGGACTTGGTTTTGAACATCAGTTATTAATTGGATTGAGCCAAATCTGAAAGTGTGCTTGCAGTCAATTCTATTAAATACTGGATTAATTGTCAATTACTTTGTAAAATTAAAAAAAAATTAAACATATGGATTAAATAATCATTTACAATAACACCAACAACATTTATTTAGAAAACAAAAGTATTACTTTTATTTGTAATATATATGAATATACCTTTCAATCTGCACAACACCTGTTCTGAATTTCTTTAAATTCATATACTTTCGGGAGAATTATTGTCAAAAAGGCACCACTGTGCATGTTGAGAATTTCAATCTTGTGCTATTTTGAGTTAGTGTGGCAGTATGCTTTAAGCATGTTTAAACATAAACCTGCATGACGTGTTTGCCCTACAATAGTTTTGGGTAATGCTTGAGCGATGGTACCTTACGTGGGCTGGAGTGTGAAGGCAAGTCGTTTATGTATATACTTCTCTAAATGTGTTGTTCTCTTAAAATGACTCACTCATGTTTTTTCAAGCCCATTTATCCGCTCTGCACTTGGCTCTTCTCTTGTGAAGCATGTGCCACTTCAAGGAAGGGAGGCCTTATCTTCCACAGAACATTCCAGATCTTTACAGAGTGCTCATACCTTGAGCATTTTTAGGCAAGACAAGGCAAGTCTACACAGGGTCAAGCACTCAAAAGACACCTCTTTACAGGAAGCTGACGGCATATTTCTCCTCTTAAGGGCAAATGTTGAGAACTGCGAGGCACGCTTAGGTTGGTTTGCTGCAGGATACTGAGGCCAGAGCAGGTGTCTGGGTGTAGATGTCGGCCTGTGTAACTAGAGGTTGTGTCATCTTTAATTTATGAAGCCTGACAATGCTGGATGGGACAGAGTTGCTTTTCAGGGGTGTATGAGGATGTTAAGCTCAGGAAGAATGTACAGTGCTGGTAATACCTTGGTATTTTTTATTTGTTCCACGGAATAAATTATATATATATATATATACTGTATATTATAAATAAACCCATTCCCGTTGTTTATTAGCATGCCTATTATTAACATACTGGCTGTTTATAAGTGGGCCTTATAAAGCACATGTTCTAAATAACCATATTATACATCCTTAATCCTACCCAGTATCTAAACTGAACAACTATCTAACTATTAATAAGCAGCAAATTAGGAGTTTGAGTCAAAAGTCATATTTAATGGTTAGTTAATAGCAAGATTTACAGTAGGTTTTAAAATAAAGCGTGACTGAATACTCTCCCATGTCTTATTGATTTGTTCCCTCGTTTTAGTAACTAAATGAAATCAAGGGAATGAATTAGTACTGAAGCTATTTATTTAGCAGCTACAATGACGGTAAAAACATGGTACTAAATTATTTAAATTTTATATAGCATGGCTTTTATGCAGTTTGTATTAAAGAAAAAACCCCGGAGCTTTTCTTATGACATGCAGGGGACATCAAACAAGATATTGTGACCATGAATTAAGAATTTGTTTCCATGGATTTATTTGTTTCCAAGAAACCCCTCTTGAAACATTTTTGGGTTAGTTTTGGGCTAGTTGTAAATAGAAAGAGACCAGAAGGTAAAGTTTAACAGGTGAGTTTTCTTTATTTACATCACAGGAGCAACATAGGAATTGGTGCAGGTGACTAAATCGGGTATCGGTTCAGGTGAGTAACTCGGAAATCGGTGCAGGTAAGGTATCGGGTCAGGATAGTAACTCGGGAATCGGTGCAGGTAAGGTATCGGGTCAGGTGAGTTACTCTGGAATCGGTGCAGGTAAGGTATCTGTGCAGGTGAGTAACTCGCGAATCGTTGCAGGTAAGGTATCGGGTCAGGTGAGTAATTCTGGAATCGGTGCAGGTAAGGTATCGGGTCAGGTGAGTAACTCGGGAATTGCTGCAGGTAAGGTGAGTAACTCGGGAATCGCTGCAGGTAAGGTATCGGGTCAGGTGAGTAACTCTGGAATCGGTGCAGGTAAGGTATCGGTGCAGGTGAGTAACTCGGGAATCGGTGCAGGTGAGGT
>JAUCNO010001053.1:11660276-11671714 GCA_032353835.1 Enteromius viviparus
TCGGGAATCGGTGCAGGTGAGTAACTCGGGAATCGGTGCAGGTAAGGTATCGGTGCAGGTGAGTAACTCGGGAATCGTGCAGGTAAGGTATCGGTGCTGGTGAGTAACTCGGGTATCGGTGCAGGTGAGTAACACGGGAATCGGTGCAGGCAAGTAACACAGGTATCGGTGCAGGCAAGTAACACAGGTAACTCAAAAGGCTCTGTCCACAGCAGGCTTTAGCATAAATGTCAAAAGTAACACTCAGTCTTTGAATCAGGGCAGATAGTGGCTCCAGAAAGCTAGGCAGGCAGGGCAGGTGGGTACAAAGTCTTTGGGTGATATAGAGATCCTAGAAACTCAAACAGAACAGAATCTGAGAGTCCTCCAAGATAGGCTTAGAGGTGCAACTTTGAGCTCAGCCAAAGCATGTTTGGCTGATCCGGGGTTTTGTAGGGTGCTGGTAATTAGTAACAGGTGTTAGAATTCAGGTGATTGTGATCTGGTGGATTCAGAGGTGGCTGGTTGCGCTGTGTTTGTGACTGATCCGGGAACAGATGTTTGTAAGGATGTAACACCATAATAATAACTGAAATATTCTTCTAACATGGTGTTTACATGCTGCTCCGAGAATATCATGGTACAGTATCTCAGAAATACAAAGCCCACATATGACCAACAAGGGGAAAAAAAAGATTGTGTCCATGAATTAAGAAATAGTTCTTTGACTTCTTAATTGTTGCCTCTGTTAAAGTACATTGTGGCCACATTATACCAATTTGTTTGATTGTTTTACTTTGCGCTCAAGGAATTAAGCTTAGGACCACTGACTTAAATCATGGACAAGATTTAGAATAACTAAATTAAAATGAAGAAACAAAGTAGTACAATGTAGGCAAGTTTTAAGTAAAATTTCAATTAATTACTACAATATGGCCATTTATTTAACTCTTACTTCCATGAAAACAGTTGTGGTATCATACCCTAATTCCATGTTATTTTTGACTTCTACTAAGGTAACAAATAATTAAAATACCATTGTTTTAGTTAAAGCATGGTCACAATTTTCATTAAATTAAGGGAATGAATTAGCACATAGCCACAATTTAGGGGAGCAATTACAACAATGTGGCTACTTGTTTAGCCCTTAGTAGTGGTTGTATCAGATGGTAATTCCATGGTATTTACATTTTTATGCACTATATCTCTTCATGTAGTTTAAACAGCATGTATTCCTGTCCCATGAATGCAAAGTAAGTAGTTTTGAATAAAAGTGCCTGTTAAATGCTTAATGTACTGTTCATTTAACACAAGGGAATAAATGCCAACAGCATAGCCATATTTTCACAAAAACTACAACGTGACCATGACTGAATTAAAACAAAGGAACAAATTATTACCATGTGATTATGCATGAATAAGCATTGTAGAAAAACACATACTTTTTATTATTGATCTGCTGAGCTGTGAAAGTCTATTAATACCATTAAGTTCTTGCGCATCCAATAGCAATGTGGGTCGTTTAAAACAGCAAATGTACTTTCACCCTCGAGTTCGGTAAAGATTTACAGCCAGATGTTGTTGCATTCATGCAGTTTCTTAACTGCTCTGTTACACTTAGATTGAAAAGCTGTACTCAGCATTACTCAGAGCCCAACTCTGGATTAAATTGTTGGCAAAAAGCAAGTCGAGGGCTTGTAGAAATGACGTAAAGGGGAGATAAAGCCAGAGCATGAAAGAGCTTAGTTCACATCCCAAACTTTATAGTTTTATGGCTGGGAGATAAACGCTTGCAAAGTGCAGAGTCCAATGGCAGGACCATAAGAGCAACCAATAATTCTTTCTTTTAAAAGAGTTTACTGCTTTAGTGTTGCAAACAATCCAGATTCAACTAGGCGTCCCAAAGTAATATAACTTAGTGCCATTAAACAATCTCACTACAAACAGAAAGAGAGAATGGGTGCCAACAAGACATATAGAGTCTTATCTGAATGGAAAAAAGGGTTGTGAATAGAAGCCAGTTGTTTCCAGGTAACCTGAAAAGTTAACATACCTAAGTCACAGTCATATGCCCAGGTCACACCTCTCAAAGTATGCAATACAATGACATATGTACAAGAATACATACTTTTACAAGAATGTAAAAGAATATTTCGGCTTTCATAAGAGAAGCTCATGTTGTTTTTGCGGACTTAATACTCCAAGAGTATAATAATAGCTCAAAAAGCATACTTGAAATTGAGAAACCAAGCAGATAACTCAATGACTAACTTTAAACATACTGTAAAACGGTGAAAAATTGGTTGCCGGAATTGTAAAAAAATACGGTAATAACGTTTTAGGTTTTGTGGTTTTAAGTTAAATTTACAGTTAAATACCGTAATTTCATGAACTGATATAATGGTATTATACCAAGCTATTAAAGTACTGAAATCTGTTTTGTAGCTTTGAAATACACTAATAAACACTAAATGCAGGTGTTGATGGGAAAGTCACATGATGATCCAAAGCCCATCACAAGCAGCTTTTAAATATGAACATACAGTATATAGAAGGAGCTCAGCGTCATTCACACAAACACTGAACACCATCATGGTGATTGATGAAACTCATTAAACTGAAATATGCAACAAACATTAATGTAACAACATTAAATGTAACATACAACCCTAATAAACATAACTGAAGAAACATAGTTATTTCAAAGACAAAACATAAAAAATTAAGATTTTTTAACGTGAAATGCAATGCAGGAGATGTCAGTTTCCCTGTACATTTTACAGGAACTTACTATTAAACATTTTTACCGTAGCATTTTCACTGTCACTAAATGAAAATTATTTAAATTCATACTGATCCCATTGGCAATATGTTAATATTAGGTATGTTACTAAGCAACTATTTAAATGGTTAGAATTGGTGTTACTGTTTTTTTTTTTTAGCATTGCTACAAAACAAGTGCATACTATATTGAACACATTATAGTATATGAAAAGTGCCTGCTTTTTGAAACAAAAGAACTCTACTATGCTTTAACACCAATAACTCAGTCCTAAAGCCAGTTTCTTCGTTTACCTGAACAAACAAGAGTAAGATTTCTAGAGAAAAATCAACGTAAAGAGACTGTAGTAGGTGAGGGGATAATGGGGAAAACAATTGAAAGGTTTATGACAATTACTGGGTGGGAAGGGACAGTGAAGTGATAAGGAAGAATAAAAGAAGTGGTTTTGTTTAAAAGAAGGGAGAAAGGAAAGTGTATGTGTGGCTGCTGCCCTACCCTTGACCCCCTCTCCCTGTGTGTGCCTTCCTCTGCAGTGCAGGTCTGCAAACAATTCTGATGATCTCATCTTGCAGGCGCCACCACACACACACACTGCATAGGGAGAAGTGCAGGTGTCTGCCTGGTGCCTCTGGTGATTGACCGTCTGCTCTTCACATCACAGAAAGATGCTGCTGCCACCCAGCGGTGAAAAGTACACAGTACACTTTCACAACACGTGTGTATCAAAGTCTGAGACCATGCAATGCATTTAAAATGCATTTTATTAAAAAGCTTTTTAATATGTGACCCTGGAGCACAAAACCAATCTTAATTTGCATGGGAGTATTTGTAGCAATAGCCTAAAATACATTGTATGGGGTCAAAATTATTGATTTTCCTTTTATGCCAAAAATGAAAAAACTTAATTTTTTATTTTAAGACTTAATTTAGACACATTTAAAAGCACTTTTCTCAATATTTTGATTCGAGAAGTTTATAAAGTCCAAATATTATATATATATATATATATATATATATATATATATCCTAACACACCATACATCAATAAAAAACTTATTGATTCAGCATTCATATGATGTACACATTTTAAATGCAGAAGAATTGACCCTCGTGACGGGTGGTTTGTGGCCCAGGGCTACACATGTTGATTTGTTGCTCAAGAAACGCTTATTATTATGAATGCTGAAAACAGTTATGTGGCTTAATATTTTGGTGGAAACCCTGCTATAGCAGGCAAAATAGGCAAAGTATATTTTACTCAAATTGTTATGTTAGTAATAAAATTTATAATAAAAAATACTATATATATATTTCATTAGTTGGTTGTCTCATTGTAAATAGAACCCACTGCATGCAGTAAAAAATCATGTTTCCTCATACAAAAGAAACAATAAGTAGTATATTAAAAAAGATATTTTATTTGTTTGAGAAAAGAGTACTAGAGGGTATAGATATATCATAATCATTGCTAAGTAGTTATGGCAACGTGTGTTTGAGTGTGTATGTTTGCATCTGCATACATGCATTCAGTTGTTTTGAGTCCAACATGAACATTTTGACCAGAGATATAAATTCCATGCAGAATGCCATATTTAACCCCCCAAACTAAAAGCAAAATGTATTACAGAACAATTTTTGCTATCATTTCATAACATTAATGCACATTTTACCACAATTCTTGTAAACTAAAATGCATACAGAACTTTTATATTATAGAGTAATCCTAAAATGTGACTAAATGGAGCCATATTTCCAGCAATACCTGCAACCGATGTTCAGATGTTTCGCCTCTTACATAAACATCTGTAAACGGTAGCTTTGTTTTCCAAGGTCAGTGCTACAGAAGTGCAACTAATGCATGTCAACTGATTATTGTGTTGAAATTTGATGAGAACACTGAATATATACATTATTTTCTTCACAAGAGTTAATAATTCAGCAGAGCTTGCTGATCACAGATTGCTCCATGTTTGTTTTCACACAAGGAAATATTCAGCAGTCTCTGTTTAATATAAATAATATCATACTGGGATTTCTTTTAAACACAAATGTACATCTGCTCTGATGCTGCACGAACCACACAGGGCCTGTGTTATCGATACCGGTACTTCTGTCGAAGAGTGAGGTTATCAAGGATACGCGGGCTGACGTGGGTGATGTATTGCAGAGAGGGGTCGTCAAAGTTGAACGGAGGGTTGAACTGCTCCTGAATGTACTCGGGCAGCAGATGAGGAATACTTGATGGAAAGAGAGAGATAGAGAAAGTTAAAGGAACATGCCACTTTTTTTCCCCCCAAGTCATCTGGCCACCGTTTTTCCTTTTACTACTATGTTGCTTCCTCAGCTTAGATGAGCTGATACATATCTCTCTCGTCTATTTAGCTTAGCTCCATTCATTCCTTAGGATCCAAAAAGGAATGAATTAGAAACCACAGAACACTTCCACTTCTGTCTGTTTTAGTACAGAAGAGTCCTTTTTTAAATAGAAGAAAATATTGAAACTCATTTTTGAAAGTTATTTTTGAGTGAGATGCTAATGGTCCAATCAGAGATCGGCTGAATGGATTTGAAAATGGTAAAACTCAACTGTTTAACTCTAGGGGAGTTGGAAAATGAGCCTATTTATTCCTTTAAGACCTTGCATGTAACCATCCTCATATTGTAAATATCACTGTATGTGTGATCAGGACACTCACTCTCCAGACATGGTCTTCTTGCGTGAGCAGCAGCAGAAGCAGGCAAGTGCCGCCAACAGCAGCAGCAGCAGGAGAGGGATACCAATGCCCAGGACCAGCCCCAAAATTAATGACTTCTTATCCTCCGCAGTCTGAGCTCCCATCTGGTCTGTGCGGTTAACATTGTTCCAGTCTGGCGTGGAGATGAAAACAAATTGGTATGAAAAATCATATAATCAAACTCACACAGAGCCTAATCACTGGTGATGCTTTTACCTAAACTGCATGACTGTGACTCCTCCTTCAGATCTGTGCCATTGCACACGCACCTGTAGCCCCCGTAGGTGTTGACACACTGGGCTGTTTTTGAACATGGAGACTCTTTTGTCGCACATTCATCAAGGTCTAAAGAATACAAGGCGTACAAAGTTTAAATACAAGAACTTAAGAACTCACAGTGGAATTATAGGTTAATATCTTACAGGCAGTTATGGGAATAACGGCGTTTAAATATACGGCATTACTAACTGCGTTATTTTTTTCCAGTAACGAGTAATTCCCCATTGCAACGCCATTACCGTTACGGACAATAAAATGTGGCGTTACTATAATTTATTATAATAGTATTAGCATTTTTCATTCTTCATCTCGATGGATGTAGCCTGGGCCCGCCCATACTTCCTTTGACACTACATTCATTTCGCGAGCAAAGTTTCAGAGCATTTCAGATTCCCAAAAAAGTGTGAACCAATGAGAAACGAGCTCCCGCCCCTGTACGCATTCTGTAATTCATTGGAATGATTGGTCTGATTGGTTGTAGATTCGTCCAGTAGTGTACAGAAGCTCCATGGGCGTTTCTCAATGTCAAGGAAGGATCCTCTTTTTTTTTTTTTTATTTATTTTTTTTCCTTTATTATTTTGCAAGAATAAAACATACAAGAACAGGGAAGAAATACATTGCTATAGTTTTACACTGTGTAATTATACATATAAACAAGGATCTTTGGTTTGCATTTAGCATATTTATATCCACAAAGTGCAGAGAAAAAAATAAGTAAATAAGTAGATATAGTAGTAAATAAGTAAAAGATAATAAATAAATATACTATTACATAAAGTTACATCCATTCAGAAAGTTGTCAAAGTGCACCAAAAATGTTACACTTTTTTTGTTATTCGTAAGTCTAAGAGAGGAAACAAGATGGTTAAGTTCAGCAATGAAGAGGGTGAAGGATACAGGAGATTTGCGCCATTTTTGTTTATGAATAAAGAACTTTGCATTCAATATGAGAAAATTAATAACTAATTCAGCAGATGGCAGCTTAGGGTTTTCATAATAAAAAATAATATCCTTGAGATCAAAAGTGTGGGTTACATTTGTAAGGTTGAAAACATAGGCACTTAAGTCAATCCATAATTTATTTGTAATACTACAATCAAAAAACAAGTGGGCAGCAGTTTCCTCCACAATTCCACAAAAAGAGCAAGTCTCATCAACATCAGAATATTTGGATATGATCGAATTAACAGGATAAATTTTATGAAGAATTTTAAAGTGGATCTCTTTAACTTTGTTAGAGATACAGAACTTATTTGGTAACAACCAGGCCTTTCTCCAATTACCATTTGTTATGAATGAACCCCAGTAAAATTTCCCTCTTGGAGTTATTTTCCTTTTTGATTGAAATATCTTGCGAATGTGTTTATTATTACATTTTCGATCTAAAATGTCAATTCTGTCTAAGCATAAAGATGGATATACAATATTTCCTTTATTAAATTTAAGGTAATTTTTAGTTAACTGAATTAAGCAAGATGGTATAGCTTTCATTAAGGTATTATATTCTTTTGGTGGGACTGGAAAATTGTGCAGATTCATAAATTGTTCATAAGTTAAAATGTTACCGGAATCGTCAAACACAGATAGAATACAATTAAAGTTATTATTAAACCATCTGGGGGAAAAAAGAGACCTATTTCTGATAGTTATATTTGTATTATTCCAAATTATAGTTTTGTGGGGGGAGAAGCCATGAATAAAACATAGTTTCCATGAAAGAAGGCATTGCTGATGAAATTTGGATAAGGAAATGGGTAATTTACTGGGGAAGAAATTACATTTTAATAAAAAAGGTAAACCACCAAGTTGATTAAAGATCTTATTTGGAATAAAAAAACAAACTGACAATGGATTTTTAAGGCATCGCTTCAGCCAATTTACTTTAAAAGTATTCACTGTGTCAGCAAAATCTAAGAAATCCAGACCACCTTCGCTCCTAGAGTTAGCAAGCACTTCTCTTTTTAATTTATAGGGCCTATTTTTCCAAATAAAATACAAAAATTGTTTATTAATTTCGTTTATATTTTTATCACTGACAAATAAAGAAAGAGCAGCATATACAAAACGAGAGAGCCCTTCGACCTTGGATAAAAGAACACGACCGTATAGAGAGAGATCCCTTTGAAGCCAATTGTTAAAAATGTATTTCGTTTTAATAATTTTATCAGAAAAGTTTAAATTATGTCTGCAAATTAAATTTTTTGTAATATGAATTCCTAAATATTTAACACTATTTTTAACTGGAATACCTTCTAGGAGTACATCATCTATATCATGAACTGACATAATTTCACACTTTGACATGTTAAGTTTTAGACCTGAGGCACAAGAAAAATGTTCAACTAATTGCAGAGCTTTTAGTAGCTGCTTTTTGTCTTTCAAGAACAGCGTAGTGTCATCTGCTAACTGTGCAATTTTGATCTCCCTATCAAATACAGTAATTCCTTTCAAGGTATTATCTTGGGTGATTCTTAAGCAGAGTAACTCTGTAGCTAAATTAAATAAAAATGGGGAGATTGGACAACCCTGTCTGACTCCACGATGAAAGTCAAATCTCTTAGAGGTGTCAAAGTTCACAATTACTGAGCTATTAACACCCTTGTAAAACATGGTAACAGTCTCAATAAAAGCTTTACCAAAACCAAATAATTCTAGAGTACGCAAAATAAATTTGTGTTCTATAGAGTCGAAAGCTTTATGAAAATCAAGAAAGAGTATGAGACCATCTGAACAGATTGAATTGGAATAATCCAGTAAGTCTAATACTAATCTTATGTTGTTAGAAATATGACGGCCTTTCATAAAACCAGATTGACATTCTGAAATAATGTTGTCTAAACCATAACTTAATCTTTTGGTACACAGAGGCTAATATTTTATAATCTAATGTTAACAAAGAAATGGGCCTCCAATGATCTATTAATAAAGGATCCTTATCTGGTTTAGGTATAAGAGAGATGACACCCTGTTTCATAGTATCAGTCATTTCTCTCTGACTGATGCATTCCTTATACATATTAAATAGAGGTAATTTGATATGCTCCCAAAAGTGAATATAAAATTCAGCTGAAAGCCCGTCAATCCCGGGGGATTTACCTTTTTTCATTTTATGTAAAGCCTGATTGATTTCATCAATATTTAAAGGCGAATCACATATTTGTCTGTACTCTGAATCAATATCTTTAATATGGTGTTTAATTGAATCAATAAATTCTTCAGAAATATTATAGTCAAAATTAGAAGTATAAAGGCCACTATAGAATTCAGCAACAAAATCTGTTATCCTTCTTTGGTTTTCTGAAATGACTCCATCTATATTAAGTGCAGAAAGAGACTTCCTCTGACCATTTCTTTTTTCCAAGGCAAAGAAATATCTAGAATTTCGTTCTCCTTCCTCGAGCCATTTAGCACGAGATCTTGTATATGCACCCTTGGCTAAATCTAAGTAGGCTTCATCAAGCTCCAAATTTAGCCTTTTTATTTCTAAAGTATCCTGTTCTGTGATATTACTTTTAGCCAATAATGCATTAAGTTTATTAACCAACTCCATATCAGTTTGATGTTTGCTCTTTTTAATTGCTTTACTTCTATTAATAGCTATTTGTCTAGTTTTATATTTAAAGAACTCCCATGCTTTTTTATAATCTTCAATTGAGTCAGTAAATAATTCTTTAATAAGATTGATAATACTATCATTGAATATTTTATCTTTAAACAAAGTATTATTAATTTTCCAATAGCCCCTAAGTCTTGGGTTATCACAGATGTCACTCAGCTTTAAACAGACTAATTTATGATCTGATAAAGGGGCAACAGCGTGAGAAATATCTTTTACGTAACTGACGATGGAAGAAGAAATTAAAAATAAATTAATTCTGGACCTAAGATAACAAGTGTTATTCGACCAAGTAAAATCTTTAGTATAAGGATTATAAAATCGCCAAGCATCAGTCAGAGAGAGATCCGTACAAATCTAAAAAATTAAGTAATTGCTCATCCCACCGTGACGTCTAGGGGGGTGTCTGTCCAAATGATTATCTGCACATTCATTGAAGTCCCCTCCTAAAATAAAATGAGCACCAATATATTTTTTGTTTAAATTCTGAAGTTTACCAACTAGGTGAGAAAACATTGCTCTGTTGGACGTATAAGAGTTATAACCATATACACAGCAAGTTATGAAAGTAGTATTATCTTGTTTGATTATAGCAATAACCCATCTGCCTTCTTCAGAACTTAAAGTCTCTAAAATAATACCTTTAAAACGGTGTAACATAATTGCAACTCCGGCTGAGTGATTGCTACCATGACTGAAGAAGACTGAGTTTCCCCACTGATTCCTCCAAAAGCTGACATCTGTTTCCCCTGAGTGGACTTCTTGAAGAAAGATAAGATCAGCTGCACTTTTTTTACAAAATAAAAAAACAGCTTTTCTTTTCAAATTGTCTCGCAAACCTCGAACGTTTAGTGTTACAATAGACAAAGATTTGAACTTGAACTCCATGAAAAAAAGAAAATCACCAAACGGCTTAACACAAACAATAAAAGATTAGATCCCTTTAGCTTAACCCTAAACAAGAAGGGAGAGGTGGTTAATAACCTGTAATTATATTGACTTTAAGGTGAAATAAGTAAAATAAATGACAATATTAATCATTAAAAAAACAGCACCAAGGCTAAATAAACATAGTTACTCTCCTGTTACAAGAATGGCACAAATGGTGTTGTTTCCCGTTTATGTCTTTTAGAACAACGCATGAGATAGGTGGTCAGTGCCTTCAAAACTTAGCTTACGTAACGTCCGCGTAGAATACTTGCTTCCCATCAATCAAGGCAAAAGAGCTGCGAAAGCTTGCTCTTTTCCCCTCCTCTCACGCCTTCTTTACAAGTGGCCAGAGTTTGTCCCGCTCAGCTCTATCGTCAGGAGATAAAGGCTCCGAAAGATGAAGTCTGTTTTCGCGCAGAAACTTGCAGCCCTTGGCAGCGCTCCAAACCATGTCACGGATACGACGTAATGAGAATAGGATTATGATCGATCTGGCCTTACCCTCCGATCGTTTCGGACCCAGACGGTGGGCAACATCAACACTGTCCTGGAGCCTGTCTCCAATCCCAGGAGCAACCTTTTCTAGTATGTTAAGCACCACATTTCTGACATCTTCGTTTTCCTTTTCCGCAACACCGTGCAATTTTAGGCACCATCTCCAACTGTAACGGCTACATTCCTGTACACCAGTTTTCATTGACTTGTTTTCCTTTTTCATCATTTGGACTTCAGATTGCAGATGATCAATTGCCTCTTTATGAAGACCAACATCCACAATAAGCTGTTGTACCGTCGCAGTTAAACTCTTAATTTGATTCGAGGTAGCTTCAGTGGTAACCTCGATCGCTGAAATTTTCTGAAAAGTCTTATCGTGTTTTACAGCCAGTTCGCGTATTGCAGCCAAGACATTTTCATTACCATTGCCACCGATGATAGATTCCGCACGCTTCGATTTTTTCGCAGCTGGTTTCTGAGGAGTGCAATAGTGTCTGTCTGCGGACTGCAAGAGAGAGGCGTAACTTGAAGTGGGCGTTACTTTAAGCTGGAGGCGTAACTTGAAGTTGTCCAAATCACACAGCACCACGCGAGATGTCAAAACGAGATGTTGTCGCCAGG
>JAUCNO010001053.1:11679607-11693010 GCA_032353835.1 Enteromius viviparus
ATGTTTATGATGCTTATATATATATATATATATATATATATATTCATATGGAAAATAAATTTTCTAGGGTTAACGCTTAAATAACTATTTAAATAACTACTTATTTTTTAATTTATTTTTGCAATATGTGGTCCAAAATGTCATGTTATTAATAACTATTTAAATAACTACTTATTTTTTTTTTTTGCAATATGTGGCTCAAAATGTCATGTTATATTCCCACATGTATCAGCTATATTTGCAAGTGGTTTAGAGCTCTGCTGTTCCTAAATTTAATAAAGGAATGGGTATTTTACCTGTGGTGTGTAAATTAATTAATTTAGTCATCAAATGTACACAATTATTGTTAACTCAATTATTTTATTTTAATCACTTAAATTCACAATGGTAAGCAGAAAGAAAACTTTACAATTCAAAAACAAATATAGATTATAAACATAAAACATCCTAACAGACATGTCACTTTCACAAATGTCTACCCTGTCCCATTTGTTCAAACCCCCCCATGGTCAAGTGTCTACCTGTCTAACTGTCTGTCTTGGAAATTAAAAGCATGAACAAGCACAATGAACAAGAGATTATTTTATTCTGATGTCATTTAAAATATATTAACAAATCTAAAATGTAAATATGCTATATGGTTACATTTATGTCCCTAAAATGGTTTGTTGTAGGACCTTTAACCTTTTATTGTATGTCCTAAACATTTATTTAATAGCTTTGTTTTTAAATTAGCTATTTTTAGCCTATTACCTGTATGTTTATTTCTCTTGCTTCCTCTTTGTTATAATGCATAAGACACTCTGAATTATTATGGATGAAATGCCAGTTGTAATTTAGATGTTAAATGTATCTATAAATAAACTACATCTTTTTTATTACTATAAATTCAATGCCACAAGAACAAGAGGTATTATATCTTCATGTCAAATTAACATTTGCTGCCAGAGAAAAATAAACAAAATAGAAAAAAAGAAAAAAAATTACATGACATAAATTTTAGTAATTTTAGAGCATTACATGTTTTCAGTGCTTTTTGTTTGTTCCAGGAGATTTACATACAGTTTAAAGTAGTTAATAAAATATAATAAAATATCTAAATATATCCTAATGAAATATACAATCTTCATTAGGTTTGTTTCTTTGTCATATACCTTGCAGCAAACACTGCGGTTTCACCTGTGAGGTATCAGAGTGGCATGTTTTGAGTTTCAACCGAAAATCTTGCCGGTGCTGTACATTTCCAAAATGGAGATAGCAAGTTTTGCGTTTACTCTCGATGAGTCAGGTGTCCATACTTGGTCATGGGCGGAAAAAGAGGTGAGTCGTTTTAGAGTAAACACCGCCCATTTGCACCTGACGTCACTGTACGCAAACAGGTATACATAATTTGACACCTGTTGCGAGTTTAGATCAGTCGTTTGGCGGGGTAGAGAGAGGATATTAGGAGGATCTGTTCGTTTTTACGTTCAAGACTTAACGGAGTAATTCCTTCTGCTTGGATTTCTATTTTTTCTTAAAGCTTTGGTAAGAAGGCTTGAGAGTTTTTTTTATTGTTTAAAGACCGGTTAAATTGCGTGGAGTCTCTGGAGGTGAAGGCACGCATCAGTTCCTCACACGGAGTGATTTGTAACGCCGAATATGTTTGTTTTTGTTATTTCAGTTTTCTCTAAAGCCAAGATGAAGGTTTTAGTCGCCTTGTTTGTTGTGGTGTTAGTGGAAATGGTCGCCTCACAATGTAAGTAACAACTATCTTTACTCTTAATTTTAAATAAAATATTTAAACTTAAGATGAAATAAACTAAATCGGGTTAAACTATGACAAAATGTTTAATCTCAGTCGTTAAACTGGTAGTTGGGAGGCAAACATAACAATGAGCTCCAGGGTGTGGTTCAGTGAGTGGGGGTGGGGGACATCTACTTGCTCTGGGTTAAGCATTTCAGCTTTAACCTATTCACCGAATAAAGCTTTAGTGGTTTAAAAACGTTTTTAATTCAACAGGCCCAACAGGTTCAACATGTACCACCATGAAATGGGCCAGGTGTGATGGAGACCCATGCCAGTGTACTCTTCAATTTTCTGCGGCGGATAAGCAAAAAATTGATTGTACAAAATGTGAGTTTTTTTTTTATTTTTATATATTTTATAAATGTTTTGGCATCCTTGTTGTAAACCGTTTTTCAAAAGTCTAAGCTGGTTTGTTCACTTTACTCCCAGTCTGGTTTCGGTAGAGCCACCTAAGCTGGTGCTCCGCTAGTTTGGCTTGTAACAAACTGGGGATGTTTAAGATGCTCTATTCCCCTCAGGTGTGTTAAATGTCATCTTACCTATCTCCACAGTGGTTCCCAAGTGCTTCCTCATGAAAGCAGAGATGTATCGTGCCAGAAACAACTTGACCACAAGATCAATTGGTGGGAAGCCAGTGGAAACCGCCTTTGTGGACAATGATGGCATCTATGACCCAGAGTGTGACCCTAATACTGGCAAGTTTAAGGCTGTCCAGTGTAATGGCACCGACGTGTGCTGGTGCGTCAACAGTGCCGGTGTGCGCAGAAGTGACAAGGGAGACAAGAACATAAAGTGTGAACCTGTGGAGACCTAGTGAGTGCACTTGCGTTGTCAGCAGGATGTTCTTTTGACTGACACATCTAGCATGAAAGCACTAGGCACTGCTGTTTGTGGAAGGAAGTAAGAGTTGTAAATTGACACTGCCATGTTTTCTTCTCTAGCTGGGTTCGCCTGGAGCTGAAGCATAAAGAGATGCAGGTTACCGATGATGCTGCCAAATGGAAGACGTAGGTTTCAATTGATTTCAAGGGTCTTGCTGGAACGTGTAATATGGAGCTCAGTTTGATGTTGCTTTATTTATTTTTTTGCAGTGGAATTGAGAACGCTATTCAGGACCGTTACAAGTTGGATAAGAAATATGTCACTGATGTTCAGGTAAATATTTACCATCATTATCCAGCCCAACTCTGCGCATTGTTACACATCCTGACAATTTTTATTTTTTCTTTCCCAACAGTATGACAAAGCTGCCCGTCTCCTCGTCGTGGATGTGAAAAAGGATAAGGGAGCCACTGAACCAGACCTGTCCCTCATGACATACTACATGGAGAAGGATGTGAGTCTCCTTATTTCTCAGTTGTAGTGCCTGACTCCTATATTTTGTAACTTGTTTTTTAAAAACTTGTTTGTCTTCACAGGTCAAAGTTCTGCCCCTCTATTTTGATGAAAAATCGAAATTGGAAGTCAGTGTTGATGGAAGCAAGGTGTCCATGGAGAACATCCTGGTGTACTATGTAGATGAAGTGGCACCCACCTTCACCATGCAGAAGCTGACTGGTGGCATCATTGCTGTCATTGTGGTGGTCAGCTTGATTGTGATTGCAGGACTTCTGGTCGTTGTAAGTGCCATTTTTATCTTTGGGGGTTTTACTTTAATGTGTGCTTGTCCTAATGGTGGTTCCTCTCTTTTTTTTAGTTCTTCATTGCACGACGACAGAAGGCCCAGTACAGCAAAGCACAGGTTGGTTCATTCACTTCAGTGTGGTGGTTTTTAAAAAGGAAGTGAGCTTTGGTTTTAATTTATATATAATTTTTCTTGTTCTTGCAGCCCAGAGAGATGGAGGCCATGTCTCAAAGCCATTAGTGGGAGGGGGGGGATCTGATACCGGCACGTGCCCCATGCTGAAGCTTGGACCTGCTGTACATTTGCTTGACGCTTATTAGGAAACGTTTGTCTGTTACATGCGGAGTACAGCATCTTTTGTTTTTAACCATTCCTGTTACGCTTCTATTTAATGAGGGCTCATTTTTTTTCAATTGGATCAATGTTTTAACACTGTACAGTTTGTCTTGTAAGTTTTTAATAAAAGTTGTTGTTTTAAACATTTTGTCGTGAGTGGGGGTTTTTCTTTTGGTAAGCGCTCAAACCAGGCATATGGTACGCAAATCAAAAACCTTTTATGTAAATCACTGTTGGTGTTAATAAATGAAAAGGCCTAGCACAATTCATAGCTTTTTGTTTGCGACCACATGATTTGTCCTTTTTAGCCCAAGGCAAGCAGTTGAGCTGCACCTGTTTTCTGCCTTAGATTCCTCACAATTCAGATCTGTGATGGAAACAAGGCTAGTTTTTGGCATGACAACACTTGTCCAAATTTAAATGCGGTGTCAAATAGACAGTTTACTTCTGTATTGCTAAACTACTTCCTGTGGAGGTGAGAACTGGCTTAACTACAGGTAAAATGACTCCTGTTTGCTTCAAGCAGTGTAAGACTGATTTTGTACTCTTAATAGCAGAAGCTGCAAGTGACAAATGGTGGCATGTACATGATCTACTCTACAGAATTATTTAAGCATGTGTTTGAAATGATACATGGCCTGTGTAATAACATATCCCGAAGTACAAATCTCTTTTGTTCTCTTGATTTGTAAGACAGAGGCTGTTTATTAACTCGGAGCTGCTGACCATACAAGTGCACAGAAAGACTAATAATTAAACCCATGAGAGAGCCGTGCTTCCAGCGGTTTGAAATACAGGTCAGACCTGTTGCTCAAGTTTCGGGCAGCAAACTTCCTATATCATTGTGGTGACTTATGCAAAGGTCTGCATAACAAAGACTAAAACCTCCTCCCTTGAACCAGGAAGCGGTGCTCACTCAAATTCTGTTTTGGTTGAAGAGTTTGTCAGGTTTTAAAAGGCACATCAATAAATGACCAACATATCAGTGCATATGAAGTCTTCCCTAATCTAAAGGCATGTGTGCAACAAAGAAAGATGTTGCTTTCATTTTAATGTGGCCTAATCACAAATGTGAGCTTTTATTGAAGCAGCCTAACAAAGTCATGGCATAGGTCTTAAGTCAAAACTAAATCTGACTTTTCCCCCCCTTTTTTTCAAGAAATCTCCAAACAATAGCGTGGCTGGCACTCCCTCGCCTTGAATTCTTTGCTTTTTCATCTAGTCCCCCAGTATATTTCCCAGAAGAGCCTAAAGCGTTTAGTTTCTCAGACTAGTTGAGACAGGTTTGGGTGGATCACATGTTGCCCTCCCCCATCGGCTCTCACACCTGAGTTGGAAGTCACACAGACTTGCTCTCTGTGTTTCCATGGCAGAAAAGGAGGGATTAAATGACAAAGCCTATCAGATGAGTGTGGGTCACGGTGAGGAGGGACATTTTCACCCTCACCTGTTTCGTCTCACAATGTCAACAGTGTTTAAAAGTTATTTAACAGCAGCGCACTTAAAATCATAAAATTCCTTTTAAACAAGTCAGTGTTGAGTTTTTGTTACATCTTTTTCTTTAGAGTATATATAGTCATAGTTTTCATATTTCAGGTGTTTATGTAGATCACTAGATCCGCATTCCTTCTACGAGTCAGGGCGGGTGAACACAGATACCAACGGTAGAGGGTGACTAAATATGTTAGACTACAATAGGATTTAAATTGTTCCAAGTGACATACCGACATAATTGATGAATGGATTTTAATCAGTGTAATGATGTCTTCCAGCAGAACAACAAAAACTGCTCCTATCAAAGCAACTTACTCAGTTGAAATTCTTTGAACTGTAGTTGTGTTGAATTCATGAGGTATCTATGTATTATAGGTACACTGCTGTTCAAATGTTGAAACAGGATATTTATAAATGTTGGAAAATGATTCCACATTTTTTACATTTCTATTCATCAAAGAATCATGTTTTCAATAATAATAATAATAATGTTTCTTGAGCTGTAAATCAGCATTTTAAAATGATTTCTGAAAGATCATGTGACACTGAAAACCTGATGCTGACTCAATTTTGCATTACAGGAATAAATTAAACTAGAATTTTTTTTGGGTAATATTTCACAATTGTACTATATTTTTGATTAAAAAAATGCAGCCTTGGTGAGCATAAGAGATTAATGACCCCACTTTTAAAAAGAAGTGTATTGATATAATACACATTTCTTTCTCCAATATTATGTCTATTTGCAAAAAATAAAAATAAAATAAATAAAATGTTTCTACACGATTAAGGGCATTTATTTAAAGCTGCATAGAAAATACACTTTAGAAAATTTTATTTCTTTACAATTGGCAATGACATTATCTGTCACAGTGTCCTTGTTCAATGATGTCACATTGCTTTGGTTTTCCAAAAAAACAAAACAAAATCTCCAGCAGTGGATCTCTTTACAAATCTCACACCCCTTACATTATGTACTCTCAAAAAAAACCCTCGGCTGGCCAACATTACATGAACAGGTTGGTTTCCCAAGACCACATGTATTTTTTGGTAAGGCACGTCCTGTTTTATCGTAATCCGTGCATTTCCTCTACATGCTTCAACATGCTAATGTGAGAAGATTTCTCAGCGTGGGAGGTTACATAACTCTAGTGATACTCATTCTGCCATCATTTTATTTTCAGTTTAGTCAACTTCAGCAAACCAGCACATCTCTCAACAATGTATGGCCTACATAAAGTGCACCTGATATAATGACACGAGGAATTGTTTACTTTTGTGTTTTGAGTTTCTAGATCTTTTGTAGGGCCAGGCCTGAACGATACTCCACTAAAACCAGTGTTTGAATCTCATGAAAGCTAAAGAACAACTCATGCCATATTTTGTAAGCTATTTATTTTTTCTTTTAGGCAGAAATTAAAGATCTTTTGACATTACTATGCAGATTTCAATAAAAAATTGCATTACACAATTGCAAGACACCAATACTGTACTCGACTTATAAAAGTCAGCATAAATTAATAAATTACACAGTGTTTTGTACAGTATTGCTGCTTTTTTGATACACACATATGAGAATTGAGAGAAAATAAAATCTCGAAAAGTAAAAAATATGTTACTGACAATTTGGTGTAAAATGTCATAAAAGTATGTCACAGTGTGAACAAACAAACAGAAGTAGTACTATATGCAAAGCTCTATTAGTGTTTCTGCTTTTTGTGGTGGAGCTTGACTTGGACATGTTCATGAGCTCTTATGATTTTAATGCTGAGAACTATTGTGAGCCACCTTCAGACGCATCAGGAAGTATTACATTATTTAAAGAAACATGACACTCATTTCATTTTCAGGTGAACTGGTATATTGTAAATGCAGTGTTTTGGACGCTAGCCAGGGATTCTGAACTGAGATCAGCTATTGAAGTAGGGAACGTCCTGAGTGAACACCATCACATACTGTGTATTTAAAGGAGGGTGGGTGCTTTGCTGGGTCTGCAGGCGGCTGGGGGAGACTTGCTCCTCGATTCTTTGCTCTTCTTCACCTCTCCAGATAGAGCCAGCAGCAGGGCTGGGGCGGACAGGTGGTGCGCTGCTACTTTTTGTTGTTGTGTGCAGTTAATGTAGCTGGCTATGAGCAACGTCACGTCTCGAACCTAAACAACACAAGAAAGCAGAGAAATGCAGTGAGTCATGCTATACTATACAGTAGTACACATAGAGTCTGTGTGTTTCTGTGTACTTTGGTGTGTGTGTGTGTTCTCTCTGTTTAAAAGAGAACATACTCTATGTACACTAATGTTCAAACGTAAGATTTTTAAATTTAGTCTTTTATTCTCACTATTGCTGCATTTATTTGATCATAGCCATAAAACAGTAATAATGTAAAATAGTATCATAACTCAAAATAACTGTGTTCTATTAATATTTTAACATATTTTATCATGCAATTTTTTTCCTGTGTTGCAAAGCTGTATTTTTAGCATCATTACAGCAGTCTTGAGTGTCATATCATCCTTGAAAGCATTCTAATATACCTATTTGATGCTCAAGACACATTATTGATGTTAAAAACACATGTGCTGCTTCATATTTTTCAGAAACCATGATATATATATGATTCATTCTATAATGTCTTTTACCATCAAACTCTGTGTAAGGTACAGTAACAATGCTGACAGTAGTGTAACAGAATTGAAAAACTCCACTTGCTGGCATAAAGGCTAAGAAAACATGACACTAATGAAAACATAATTAAAGACCTTAAATTAACCTAATGTATAACCCAATTTTAGTTTTTAGATGAACATATTTTCTCAGAGAGAGCACAGATATTTCTCAGTGCTTCAGATCTTATCAGTGAGTAAAAGTGACATCATTTCCTGTAACAATTACAGTTATACAGTTTATACAAGATTAAGAGACAAACATTTTCTTAAAAAAAAATAAATAAAAAATCTAAATAATTAAATGTTGTAAAATTATAAAATAAAATGAATAAAATGTTGCAAAAAGTGCTATAACATATTTTGACTGCACATTGATTATGGAAAAAAATACACTGACTAATTCAGACACAAAGAAATCATAATTTTCAGCTATTTAAGACTTAGGCTTAGTATATTGTTATGGACTGTAACATCTTGTAATTCATAACAATTAGTAAATTACAATAATAATTCAATGAAAATAATACAAAATATAACCAATTGAAAAAATAGCAGAAATAATAATTACTTTATTTTTGCGGGGACACCAAATGTACCCGCAATTATATTATCACCCATATATATATTTCTTTTCTTTTTTTTCAGGATTCTTAAAGGGACACTTTATAATTTATTCACCATCCACTTGTTCCTAACCTGTATTCATTTTGTTCTTCTGTTGATTACAAAAGAAGATGGCTATCATCAACAAGTGGAGGGTGAATAAATTATTATTATTATAAAGTTTTTATTTTTATAATTTTCATTTTTGAGTGAACTATACTGTTAATTCAATAGAAAATCTGATCAATTTTAATGTGTGTTTGCTGCATGATAGTATTAATTTCTTACTGGCCCCAGACTTTTAAACACTTGAATAAAACCTGAATATTTCATATCATTTTTACACAAATTACTACAGTCCCACAGTTTTCATTTCCACAAAAAAAATGAAATTTTTTTCTCTCTTAAGAGAGCACAATACCTACCTTTGATGGGGCCATGGCAAACAGATGCTTCTCTGTAGACTTTTCTTTGGAGATGTTGGTGCCAGAACTCAGAGCTACTACCAGCATAAAGTCTTGAGCACATGCTCCAAATGTCATAATGTTTTTATAAGGGTAGGACGCAAGGACTTTCTACAAAAAAAAAAAAAAACAAGCAGTGAAAACTCAACTTAGGTCTTCACTAACAACATGAAGTGATTTGGAAATACAGTGTTCACTTACTACAGAGTTGAGCTCTAGCATGCTGACTCCATCTTCATGTACTGCGAGCCAAACACGCTCGTTCTTCTGTGATGGAGAAAGAGAGGGAGATTAAGAAATACACAGCATTTACACCTTCAGCCTCGGAGGAATACTCACCTCAGCCTCAAACAGTTTGGCTCCAAAAAATGACCACTTGCGAGCCACGGTCAGGTAGATGCGTATGCACTCGGATGAAGTCCGACCCCTCAGAGATGCCCATCGGGTAGAGAGCCTCTGCAGCAACTGCCTGAGAAAATGTGTGTTTCAGTGTGGAAGTTCTTTATGTCCATATTTGGGATAATGTCATGCACTGGAGGCACAAATACCTCATTTGCTCCTCAGTGCAGAAGTGTCGGTAATGCTTCGGGTAGAAGCGCTCAAGAGACTGTTTCAGGGTCTGGTTAGATTTAGTCTGTGCAGCTCCTGAGCCACCTGGACTAGAAAATGGACGCTCAAAGTCCCCAAACTCCACCTGCATGACACAAAAAATGATGTTTACTTAAAGGGGTCATTCCTTGCAAAATGCACTTTTACAAGCTGTTTGGACTGAAATGTGTGTTGGGAGTGTGTGTACACAATCACCCTACAATGATAAAGATTCACCAGTAGTTTTCTTTTAATTTAATAAAAATAAGTTGCCCCTTCTGAAATCAAGCCATTCTCAAATGCATGTCGGTGTGGCGTCACACCAACAGAGTTCACTCCCACAATAGTTGATTGACAGCAGCATGTCACACAGACTTTACTGGTGTCTTATCTCAGACCCGCCCTGAGAGAGCTGTCATCAGCCCGAGATGCAGAGACAAGCAAGACTCCTAAGAGATTGAGGTGTTTTGTTGTTTAATGTATAAATGAACAGAGCTGTAGTGATTTACTCCAGACATCTGAGTGACTGAAGATGCGGAGGATTAACGTTACGTTTGGTTCTGAAGGGAAACGCCCCCTTAATCAACCGAAATGAGAATCACTCATGATCCAGCCTCACCTACAGAAGCAGTGAGTATAATGTCGTGAATGAATCTTTAAATGAATCCCCTATCCTAATATTGTGCTAATTAGCAAGATTTACTATGAATACGGCTAAAAAAGATCCTCCTAGAGCGTCCGGAAAAGAGGGGAGGAGTCAGTGGAGCTTGAAAAGATTTAAAGGGGAAGTACACAGAACAGAGAGATTTCTAAAGAGCTGTTTTTGACAGGGTAAAATTTGCGTTTTTTACACTATCTTTGATAAATTTTAAAGCCATCTATATTAAAAACTTTCCATTAAGAATCATATAAGCTTGCGGAAATTTGGCTTTGCATGACTTCTTTAAATCATTTTTACTAAATGATTTAATCACCACAAACAAATTGGATTTTATGTTTTTAAATGAAACTTGCCAAAAGATAGCTGAAGTGCAACAGTCCTTTATGAAATAAGACCCTTCTAACTTTACTTTCATGAGTGTCTGCAGAACTGTTAGGAGAGGTGGAGGTGTAGCTGCTCTATTAAAATATGTCTATCAGTGCAAGCAAGTGTTATTTGGTCAGTACTTGTCTTTTGAATACCTAAAGGGATTTTGCTGAAATTATTTACAGGCCTCCAAAATACTCCCCAGACTTTATTGAAGACACAGAACTATCCCATAGACAGCAATGTATTACCACAATCAAAGTCCAGAAACGTAACAAAGACATTTGTAAAACAATCTCTGTGACATCAGTGGTTCAACTGTAATTTTATGAAGTACGAGAATACTTGTTTGTACGCAAAGAAAACAAAAACAACAACTTTATTCAACAGTTCATCTCCTCTGTGTCACATAAACAATGTATGATGTTCTGTGTCAGCTGTGCCTCACGGATTTGGTCGCTTATGTGTTTGGAATGACATGAGGGTGAGTAATTAATTATGTAATTTTCATTTATGGGGGAACTATAGCTTTAAAACAATTTGCAGCTCAGGAAATTTAGCCTGGATTGGAATAAATTACATTTTTAGTTCTTGGACTTTGTTTCATCGTGTTTTTTAAAAGCTGTGATGATGTTGACTTGAGGCAGGGGATTGAACTCGTTACTTTTTCATGCATACATAATGGCCTTTCTGGTACATGCTGTGTCCTTAGACAAACCTGGTGTTTTCAGAGGTTGTTAAAAACAATCAGAAAGACATTTGTTCATGCTATTTAAAGTATAATTCATTTAAAATTAGCTGATGATGTACCTGCCCTCAGGCCAGCCAATATGTAAATTAGTTTGTTTCTTTATGAGAACAGATTTGGAGAAATGTTGCATTATATCACTCAATTACCAATGGATGCTCTGCAATGAGTGGGTGCCGCTGAATGACACTCCAGACAGATGATAAAACATCACAAGTAATTGACACCAGGTCATCAATAATAAACACATTTTGTTATTAATATTATTTTTTTGATGAATTTTAAAGTAAGATGAAAGCAGGAGGATTTAGTTTTTCTGGAGAAAGCATTATGATGGACTGGTATTTTGTCCAGAAGTGACAGTTTAAAGTTCAATGCCTTAATTTTGTGGATTTGTTTCTTAAAGACATTAATTCATAGCCCGGAATCATGTGGGTTAGTTGTGGAATATTTTTATCACATGTTTACACTTATTCTGACAACACCCATTTACTGAAGAGGATTGATTAATGATCTATTTCTCCAAATCTGAGGAAGAAATAAACTCATCCACATTTCAGATCTCCTGACATTTTCAGGTTATATATTTCCACTTCTTAGAAATAGCAAAAACAATACTGGGCAGTGATGTCACTCTCCACTTCGTCCAAATCGCACAAAACTGGTGCCGGTCGTTTGTGCTTGATTTTTGCCGCTAAAATAAACATTGCATATAATTCTCTTCCTTAGAAATAAACAAGCAGGGTGTTTTATAGCATATTTTAAATGGAGCTCATGCGTATTTACATTCCACTTACATTGTATAAATAATATTATGATATTAATATTAATTAAAAGAATAGAACAGAAATATGAATGTGCAGGAAAAGAAATACAATGACAGTATGCACCTGTTTTAATGAGTAGGTTGTAAGTCAGTTGTTCAATGGTTAAAAAACGGCCATTTCAATCTGGAAGCAATAACTGTTTTTATGAATGGGTCAGTAAATCACAAATAGAACCGGTTTGTAGTCCAAATCACCTCAACCTGGTGCTATATGTGCTGTGTAACGACTTTACTTACTTATTCCCAATAAAAAAGGGGAAACAAATATAATTGTGTACGTTTTCTAAATATTTTTAGCACTCAGTAGACATTTAACGTGTTTCTGGCCCCTCAAAAATATTTATTTACCATAAATAACATTTATTTACCATAATTTTTATTTTATTTAAAATTAAACATAATTTAAAAAGCATGTGTGCAGCACAATACTGTTTACAGGATACTTTAAATACAATACATGTCAAGAAAGTCAAAATACATTTTTAGTAATTTTGCAAATCAAGAAAAATGTCTGATTTCCTAATGTCCTAATTATCCTCCACTGGGCACATTAATAATGGTATACTGTAACACTTGCTTGCTTCACTGGTTAGCACCTTCTTCCGAGATGAATATGCTGTATATGCTTCGTATCTTGTGGAATGCGCTGAATATTTTATGATTTGCATAGTGCGTGAAGCAGTTGGCACACATTTAAAAAAACTTACCTGGCAACTTCATTGTGTATCAATCGAGCAAAAAGATACAATGTTTATTTTAGCATTATATTGAGTTGCAAGGTTTACTGTGATGCACAATGTGAACAAATGTAAAAAAAAATTGTCAACAGATACTGTTAGGAAGCGGACTCAGACACAGGAGGTAAGTGAATAACAATAATAGTATTTATTGCAGATGAGGGCACAGAATGGAGATAGCAGATGATAACAGGTGAGTTGATCAATGGATGAATCATTTGGAGAGAACTGATGTTGGAAGTAACTGGAATGTCTTTGGTTATAGAAGCGAGGGAGCATTGGAGAATGGAGGGAGATGATGGAGACACAGAGAACCACGACAGCACGACTTGGAGACGATGAAGACACAAAGGGATTGCTTGGAGCCTGGGGAGAACACAGAGAGAATGATGCATTTATATAGCGCTTTTACTGTGTATGGCCATATCATGTGGGGGGTCTCTCCTCAACCACCACCAGTGTGCAGCATCCACTTGGATGATGCGACGGCTGCCACAGGACA
>JAUCNO010001053.1:11734442-11750821 GCA_032353835.1 Enteromius viviparus
ATCAAAAGAATAAACAATGCAGATTTATTTTCACAGCCAGCTTTGCTCAGATTTACCAAGGGTGCCTAAATTAGTGGAGGGAGCTGTATAAAGCAGCACAACTCACAAATCATGTGACACTGAAGACTAGAGTAGTGATGCTGAATATTCAGCTTTGCATCACAGGAATAAATTACACTTTATAAAAAACAATACAAAATAATGCATATTTTAAATTGTAATAATATTTCACAGTGCATGTTTAGTGTATTTTTGCCTTTGAATTGTTTGTCAAAACTTGATCACAGTCACACATCCCAATAATATATTTTTTGTTTTATTATAATATTTTTGCTGGGAATTCAATAAAATACGATTCGTGCTTTGAATGTACCATTTGGATAATATTGTGAGCTACATTATTTAATTCAAAGATAAAATGTTTCTACTGTTAATTTGAAACTTGATGCATGCAAACCAGCAAATCAATTGAATTAAAGAGGCAAGTAAAGAACAAAGGACATGCAAAACAATGAAAAAAAACTTTCAATATTAAAAAATGGATTGTGCCAGCTGTGATTAGATGAATAACTTTCTGAATCATAAGATGTGGTACAATAACTATGATAACATTATCTAATAGCATCTAATACTCACAATATATAATACAATCATACAGCACCATGGTGACTACATCAACTTTTAATGGCATCACTGTCTTGCTGTTTTTGTTTTTATGTCCCTGAGGGGCTGTTCTTTCAGTAGTGTGTGTGTGTGTGTGTGTGTGTGTGTGTGTGTGTTACAGCAGGCTCTTAGTGAGGATGCAGTGGTCTCTCTGAGAAGATGGGGGGCGCTGGTCGAGCAGGGCTGTGCTGAGGATCAACCTGCAGAAGTCAAACTAGCATCAGCAGAGGTGCTGGTGAAGGCCATCCCCACCTTACTGACGGCTCCAGCCCTGCCTCTGGGTGAGTGACAGCTCTGGACATGTATATGCTGTATAATTTAATCTAAAGCTTACAGGTGTGTGTCTGTGTGTGTGTTTTCCAGGCATCACATACACTGTTGCATTATGGAAGAGCCTGTTTACATTATTACAGGATGAAGATCAGGACGTCAGAGATGGAGCAGCTGACTTCACCTGCTACATACCAGCCCATTTACACAACACAGGTACACACACACATATTATGTAAGCAAAAACTACTATTTTCGCACAAAACTAAAACTTCGTAAATGTTAGCATGAAGCTAGCATGTTAAAATCACTTGCTAACCTGGTCTGTGCGAAGAATATTCAATATTTCAGTCTCATGTCCGTGTAAAACCAAGAATACTAGAGCAGTTTAGATGAGCACAAGCTCTCTTATTTACAGCACTGACGTCTGTAACACATACCAAAAGTAGTTTTGCCACTTAAAGGAAGATTTAGTCACCTTTCACAGCTCAAACCAAACAGATTTTGCACCTTTGAATCAATATGAGTACTTCAAACAAAATGCAAGCTGCATATTTTTAAACACTTTCATTGTGAATGCGATACTGTCCAAGAATTTCACTCACCTACACAGGACAGATACACAGAACTAGAGTCAGTGGGGAGATCAGATGAGGGACGGGGGGAGGTGAGCTCAGTGTAGTTTACGAGCGACAGAGGAGAGGTGTGGAGGAGAGGCGGTGAACGGCAGCCCTGTGCCTTTGAAATGGAGGTGTGTGGGTCATCGATGCAGAGAGGAGCAGCACCTCTGTCCCATAAATCAGTCACATCAAAACCACATCATTACCACATTCTCTGACACGCTGATATCCTGCTTCACATGGGCAAGAAAAACAAGAGCGGGGTGGGGGAAGAGTCTGAGAAAGCCTTGTCCCACAGTGCTTTCTTTTGCCTCCAACCCACAATATGTTACTGGTTTTGGGTAACTGATGTGAAGTTTCAAGCAGTGCTCTGATTGATCTAAATGAGATGTAAAATTGTTATGCATGCAGTTTTTATGACCTTATATACATGGCTGGCCGGAATAGTTGACTCTGGTTGTCAATCATTGCATTCTGAAAATGTTTTTTTCGTATAATGTACTTTAATCTGTTTAATTCCTGCATTAAGTGGTGATCATTTTCTGAGCTTGCATTTTTACAAAATATTGAAGTATATTTTGTGTTTAGTGACAGGCTAGCTGCAAATTATCCCAAACAACAATGGCATATTTGTACTTAAATTAATGTGTCACTCTGCACAAGTTTATAACTTTTTATGTGTATATATGTATATGTATGTGCATTTATACAAAAAAAATTATATATATATATATTTAATTTATTTAGGGCACTTTAGATTGATCAAAAGTGACTATACAACTTTTTACATTGTTGCTGAAAAAAAAAAGATGCATCACAGTTTCCAAAAATTATTATGCATAACACCGTTTTTAATATTGATAATAGGAAATGTTTGCAAATATATGCTAATCAGCTAATTAAAATTATTATTATTATGCTTAAAATTCAGCTTTGCATCACAGGAATTAATTAAATTTTAAAATATTCTAAAAGCTATTTAAAAAAAAAAAAATATATATATATATGATTTTTTAATTATTATTGTAATTTTAACCGTAAAATAAACTGTATTTTGAAGGAATAAATCAAATGAAATAAAGGTCAAATAAATGCAGCCTTAGTGAACATGAGACAAACATTAAATTAAAATATTTCCAGCCCCAAACTTGAACTGTAATGTATGTAAATTCTATCCTAAAATATTGATGGTGAAAAATAGTTGTTATTTTCGCTTCTAATTTTCAGCAAGAGACTTAACTCAAAGAAAGAAGCAGTTCAGATATATATGAAGTAGCTCCAACATGATCTCCCATGCACTGTAATCTCATTTCTGGCTTTGTACTCGGCCCTCTTTCTTTTCGCCGTCACAGTAAAGTCTTTGTACAGTACACGAAACCGAATTCAATTAGACACTTTTATTCCTCCGCTATCTCAATACAAATTAGGTTGGAAATCAGAACCCCTGGCATCACTTGACAAAGCTTTTAGGAGGGTGAGAGGTACATCTGATAACAGCATTAAGGCGGGATAGGCCCATATTCTCACGGGGGGAACTCAGGAGTGTTCAAGCATTTCAAATGTAATTACTGTGCCCAAAATGCTCAGCGCTTTTCTCTTGTGTTTGCCAGGTTTTTTCGTGAATGGTTTGCCTCGGTTGCAGAGAGGTAGCCTTGAACAAGTGTAAATATTTAGTGACGAGTAGTTGCTAAGGTGTTGCTTACTGGCCCAAGTCAGAAAAGCTCTTTAATATGCAGGTCTACAGCATTACTAAAGGCCATTTCTCCCCTGCCAGGCAAAAATCACTTTCCAATCGCTAAGAAATAACCTCTAGTCAACAAAACGTGTGATTTAAGGCATTACTCATGTGAAAAGTTCAAACAATGTGGGATACATAGTTTATTGCTTAACAGGGTTAAAGGTTTGTTCGAGTCTCTAAACCAAATACCATTAATTATGTTGCTTTGGTGTATTATTGTTGTCGCCATAATGTGAACCACCATAATAATGCTCCTTCTTGTTCCACTAGCGAATCGTGTTTTTACTTGCCATATTTAAATATAAAGCATTATTACTGTTATTACATGTAAATTGCGAAGCTTTTTCCCCAATGTTATGTCCAAGTACAACATCAATTCAACCCTTTTGAAAAACCTTAAAACATTTGTTGCTCACATTACGCCGGTTGGTATTGTTCTTGGCGGTTCTGCTTTCGTTTTGAAGATGTTCTCACCAGTCAGCTAATGTCCAACTCCAGTGTTGTGCGTGTAATGTCTTTAGCAGTAGGTGCCCTGTAGCCATTCATGTAATGGATTACAAGACGAGGTCTGAAGTGATCCGTGGATCATCCATCCGTTAAACCTGTAGTGTAGCTCAAAGGTGCTCAATCATCATAGCAGAGGTCTTTGACACTAATAGTTTAGGCATATTGGCCCTGCCATTCTTTTTAGCTTGTATAGAGAGCTTTACAAATATGTTCTGGAACTAAAAGCCATTTATTTAATTTTTTACCACCATAACTTAATTCTATAAATCATAGAAACTTTCCTTGAGCACAATTAATTGCAGGTGTAATTATTTAAATAATTAAGTAATAAAAATTTAAATATTTAACTGCTGAGTTACTGTACATAATCTGCATGAGATCCATGGAAAATTGGTCTTTTCTGAGATTTGGGCATTTTTAGCTTCATATCAAAGTTTATTGTTTTAGCTTTAAGTTTAAGCTTTTCCTTTAAAGAGTTAGTTCCCCCCAAAAGGAAAATTGCACACCCTCATGTCATTCCAAACCCATCTTCTGAACACAAATGAAGATATTTTGGATGATATCAGAGAGTTATCTGACCCTCCATAGACAGCAACACAACTGAAATGATCCCAGATCCAGAAACATTGGTGAAACTGTCCATATGACATCACTTTTGTCTTCGAGAGCATCACAACGCATGGGTGAACTAACCCTTTAATAAACACATTTCTGCTGATAAATAGTTAGTAAGATTAAGTTTAGGCATTAGGTATTAGGTAATAAACTACCAACATGCTAGTAACATGCATGCTAAAAAGTAACTAGTTAATAGTGAAAATTAGACCTTTAAAAAAAGTCTTACCAAGTTTTTGGCCTTTACTGAATTTAATAAATCCCAAGGAATATAATGAATAGGATAAATGCTTACTGAACCAAGGCCTCTAAAATCAAATTGAGCAGCCACTGTCTGTTGACACAGGAAGAATTCTAAAGATTCTGAGGTACCACATACATTACAGAGTCTTTTCCCATCAGTCCTAGGGTCACGTGACCATGTGCCAGGCCTTTTAACCAGCAGACACCTGGGTGATACTGTAACACTCTCGCTAGACAGGTTAGGCTGATGTAAGGAACACTAAAGAACTCTAGCAGACGTCTTAGTTTTGGCATAAATGTGTCAGATGATATCCGTCTCCTGATTCTTCTGGTCTGCTGAATCTCCAGGGCCTTGATCATGAAAGTAAGCTGCACTGAAAATCAAATCTAGGTTTAAGGTATGCAGTATATGGTTTCTTGCTCTACCAATAGGAGCGGACAGATTTTTATATAAACCGATATCAGATTTAGCTTCTGTTAGAAGCATAATTTATATGAATAGCACAAAATGAAATGGTATAATAACTATCATTATTAGTTATACCCTTCCATTTGTGATCTTTTATTATTGCATACATTAAAAACAAAGATTTCTAAAGATTTGGCATTAATATAATAATATAAATACTACGAAAGAAGTTATTTGCATTGATCTCATTGTTATGGGATTGTTACTGTATCTAGTTTGTGTGTGTGAGAATGCTTGCATGTGTCTGTGTGTTTGGGTTTGAGCCTCTTCTAGTTCCTCGGTTCTCATAGATCTCTAAAGGAAGCTAGAGCTGTAAAAGTGTGTGTTTTCGCACCTTGACACCACTCTCGCCCACACCAACACTTCCTGCCGACTGACTTCTTTCACCTTGTTCTGGGTGTGTGTCCTCCAAATATGCATGCATGTATGTGAGCGAGCGTGCAATGACGCACTTGTGGTCATTCCCACATGCACTGAAATCTGCAGCTCTGTGCCTTCGATTTAACATTTGATTTACCTTGATAAGTAAGACTTTGTGTGTATGCAGAATTTACATTTCTGCATGTATGTCTTTCCAAACTTCTGACTTTCTTCTGTGGAACGCGATAGGTCATGAAAGGACTTCTGAAGACTCGTCATCATGTGAATACTAGGCAGCACCTATTCTCCTTTCACTTCATATAGATATTACAGCCTAGATATTTTTCAGAAAGTGTTCATTTGTGTCCCACTGAACAAAGTGTGTCATACAGGTTTGGAACAACATGAGTAAATAATGACAGAATTTCCATTTTTATGACTGTTTAGTCTAGTTTATTGGGATGAAGTGGTCAAACCCTCTATGAGACCCCTGTTGCATCATGGCTTGATGCATAGGGATTTGGTCTCATTCACCCAGCCCATCTTCCTGGTCACCCGCCAGCCCCCCTCCCTCCTTCACGCCCGACACCCGACACTCGCCCAGCTGCGCTCGCTCACATCCCAGATTTGCCACACACTAAAGCTCTTCTTGCTCTCATTATTCAGAAAGTTTTTTAATTAGTTCCAGTCCCACGACTCCCACAGATCGATTACGGGAATGAAACTGCCCTCCTCTTCCTTCTGGAATCCCTGCACTAGAAGCAAACCGGCTGGGCGAAGTGCCCCGAAACACCCCACAAACATTACTTCTGTCAAATCTACAGCCAAGATATAGATACAGCTTCTTCACTTTAACCTAAAGGCATGGTTCAGCCAAAATTCTGTTATTTTATATTTATTCCAAACCTTTTTGTTCTTCTGCGAGGCATAAAAGAAGACATTTTGAGTAGCTGCGTTTCCATCAGTCTGTTTTTATGTGCATTTTGAAGTATCGCATAAGAAACGTGTAATGGAAATGCCAAAATTCAAATCCAAATCCCTTTTTGTGTTCCCTTGCGGTGGTTTTTGACTTACTGCATTAATGCGAAAAATGAACATGTACAATTAATGGCGAATAAATTCCTCCATGCACATCAAAAAAGTCATGTGACTCACTGCTGCATTAACCCTAGGAACATCACAGGTAATAGTTAAAAGTAAAAAGACAACATTATCTACCCATAAATTGTGAATAATAATACCTTATAGTAGTAATATGTACCCTCAAGGTGCTACTATGATCGTTTTAGGCATGAAAAAGGTACAAAGTTGTGCTTTTTAAGGGTACTGCACAAGTACCCCCCAGAAGTACTTTAATGAGTGTACATTTTTAGCATTTAAATTTGGAGTTTATACAGATGTGATTTGTACAAATGTTTTGTAACACATCAAAGGTTCTCTTTAAAAATAACACCGAAAACACTCGCTCTCGCAGATGCGAACAGAACATCCTGTTGAGTAAGCACCGAAGAGATTGAGAAATCCTGTTATTGAAGTGCTAAACCACAGAAAAGGGAATGGAAAGTGCTTGAGTTTCCTATTATTTCTTAATGTCTGGGTGCAGGTTATTTGTTCGGCCTTGGATTGCGTCCAGCACCAAAGCACACAGGGATGAAAAGCACCTCTGACATCAGACTCCGGTAAAGCAAGAGATGGGCCGTCCCGACACATCACGCAGAGAAAGGACCATGTCACCATCTGAGTCTACACAATCACGATCTCTTGTGACGTCTGCCTGTGGCCTTCTACTTAAGTTTGCCTTGGAAAGGCGATCTGTGTTAAGGTTGCTTTCCCAGAGTTCCTTTTTGGGTGGGCAGCCTTTAAGGTGTTGCTTTGCTCTCGTTCGCTCTCTCGGTTTTGACTGGCAACTCCTGGTGACTTTTGAAGTCTCCTAAGTAATTTGCATGTCAGATTCTGGTTAGGAAGGGGGACTGCATCAGATCTCTCACGTTACTGCTTTGATGCTTGAACAACTGGGGTCGTTAAAGCCAAAGGGAGGTCGACGGCCGTCCTGGATGGGCGTCAGTGTTGTTGTGTGTTCTTATGCGTACTTAGATCTTTCTCACTTCCCTTATCTCATGTCTACATCTATTCTTAGACCCAACTTCCCGACCGTTGAGTCAAAAACTACTTGTGTTGAATGCCTGCACGCGTGCATATGGTACGCTGTGGTTTCCATTGTGCGCGTTTTGCTTCTGAGTTATAGTTTTGTTTCTCTCAAATGGGTTCCATGCCAGGCGAAGATGGAAACATGCTGTCTAGAGAACAAAAAGAGAGCGAGGCATCAATCTCAGGCTGTTGCTTACCATCCAACGCTCTGGCAAGTCTCAGATTGGGAGCAGATTGCTTTGTGGCAAAGCACCACCTCCGTTGCCTGAACCCAGTAA
Organism: Enteromius viviparus; assembly: GCA_032353835.1. Taxonomy (NCBI): domain Eukaryota; kingdom Metazoa; phylum Chordata; class Actinopteri; order Cypriniformes; family Cyprinidae; genus Enteromius; species Enteromius viviparus. The sequence continues at coordinate 11,742,354 of JAUCNO010001053.1, forward strand.
TGCCTTGAAGACGAAAGAAAGAAACCAGACTAAGATTGACGTGGCTCATTAAATTGATCTATTTAAACTTTCCATACATGTGTTCTAAAATCATTGGTTTCACTGAATTCTGTTACATCAGGGAATATATTGTCTGTTTTCTACCGCATCTCTAGGTGTTTCCATAGGTGCCGTCTCTCCTCCGGTTGCCTTGGAGATGGGGGTGGGTCTTTTGTGCCAGTTGTTCCAGATGTGGGGCCAGGTGGCTGCTGGGATGGTCAACCTGATACAATGGCTCCTGGGAGATGAACAATCGAATACAAGGTGTGAAGAGTCACTGGGCTTGGTAAGGAGCAACTTTTTTTAAATTCATCACTGTTTTTTTTTCTTAGGCTTGTGATCTTTTTTTTTGCCACTAAATTCATCCTTTATTTGTCCTACAGCTACAAATTACATCAGAAACACACATTTCACATATACTGGGTGATACAATTATGGAGAAAAAAACGCATATACTTACATTGATGGACCTATATTTTTAAGCAGCCTTGATTCTGGAAATATTTTCCCTATTCATTTTTCTCAAAGTCTTTGTTGAAAAGCTACAGACCAAAGCAATTGGTTTCAAGGAGAAACACAACATTGTAAACTGTAATTTAAAGCTAAAAATATATATTAAAAACTAGATTCTAAACAGCTACAATAAGGAAAGGACAACAATCCCATAGAGCACTGAGGGTGACATATTAGAAACAATGTATTTTGTTTATTGCAAATTATGTTTTTAATAAAAAAGTAATTTGAGAGCCTTTGGAGACTCAAGTACTGTATGTCATAATGGATGTTAAAGTGTTCTTTCTTGATTTGCTTTTTTGTCTGCAGAATCATGGGTAATGTATTCTTTCCACTAGAAGTTCCTCTATTCAATAAGAATTACAACCTTACTGCTCAAAACTGATTGTGTCTTTAAAGGTGTATAAGTTACAGTTTAAAATCTATAAATTGGATTTTTAATTCCAGAACCTAACCTTTTGCACTTTATATGACCTGTCTATTAAAATGGGCCAATAAGCATTCACCCTTTAACGACCTAGAAATCACCCAGAGCACCCTACTGCATATCAAAGAACTAAAAATCACTTAAACAACTGCATAGCAATTCCTTGGAAGCACCCATTGTCTTCAGAAAATCTTATTCTTTTCTTCTTTTTCCAGGACGAGGAGTTCCTCTTTGAGAAGGGAGATCTTAACCTGTGGGCAGAGCCTTTGTTATGGGCACGGATGTTGCATGGACACGTCTCTGTCCTCGTAAGAGTGGCACATTCACCTGATGTAAGCGCGGCAGAACTGGATCGACTATCAGCCATCGCAAAGAGCAATGCCCTGGTGGCTCAGCGTTCGATGACAGCCCTCCCCGCGCTGCCCCAGTTTGCAGCCACCATAGAGTATGCCAAGATATCACTGCTAAAAGAGAGAACGTCACTGGCTCAGAACCTTCTAGAGACAATTAGATCTTCTTAGATGACTGTAAAAGATAGAGAAAGTGAAAGGTGTCATGCAATAGCAACCTATTTTAATCTGACAGTGGTTTTCCTGTTTAAGAGCTGAATTGCATGGAGGCATGACCACATGCTTTTTAAATTCAAATAAAGTTTATTACATTCATTCAACTGCGGGATTATTTTTCTATAGTGATGTGTGTTTGCAAAACCGAGAACGTGAGAGGTTTTATTATCCTCAGCTGTGTTTTCAATATCACACCTTGTGGTATTCGAGCGAGCTGTTGTATTTTTAATGCATGGCTTAGCTGTTTGTAGTTAAGAGAAATTGTTTGGTTGCTTCTCCCGTGTATGTTATGCAATCTGAGAAAAACAGTCTGGTGTCCGTTTGCTAAGTAGACAGCTGGGCTGCCTTCAGGGGCTGTAGTAGCAATGTTCCCCTTTTACTGTAAAATGATGTAATGTTTTGGAATGTCAGCAGTCTATCACACACACACACACACACACACACACACACAGGGTGGGTAAAATACATACCGTTCTCCTCACTAGAATGAGGACTAGGATTTTTGTATAAATGTGCTTCATTGAAGCCATAAAAAAAGGAAGTGTAATACAAAACTACTGCTAAAATATGCAATGCGAACTGAAGGAGGGAAAAAAGGAAATGTGAAGTGAAATACATTTTTGGCCTGTTATAGATTTTGCCTTTAGGTGGCGCCCAAGCCCTTTTTTCTACGATAGGTATTGAGACCGTTAGGGGGCAGTATTGTATCGTTTTTTGTTAGTGTTTAGAGTGAGTTTCTTAAAGGATTTGATTTTTACTTTGTTGAAACTTTTAGGTTCCGTATGTCTGTATTTTCTGAGTTAATGCTGCAATGCAAAAGTGTATATCTATTATTTAAATATATTTGTAAATGCTTTTAAATGCATTTCTATGCTAAAATACACTTTATACAGGAAAAGATAAGCAGAGGAAAACGTCACATGCAGATAAGTGTCATAGTTTCTCACTCGGTGTATCAGATCTGGCACAACTTCAAAGTTTGGCCTCTCAGTCTCGATTATGCAATCGCACTCTCCCACTAAACATTTCCTGATATCAGAGCGACCAGCTTCGAGCTGCATGAGTCTCGTGCAGCCAAGTGTCAACATATGTCTGCATGATAAAAAGTTATTATATATGATGACTGCTAATTTAACTAATCTATATATATATACTTCAAAATAAAATATAAATGCTAATATATGCCTTTCTATTTCATTTTGATGTATTATATGTATACTTCAAAATAAAATATAAATGGTAATATATGCCTTTCTATTTAATTTTGATGAATTTATTGGCTTGTTTTACAACTATATGTTGGTTGCACTGAGTTCGTCTTGTAAGTTCAGTGTTGGTGAGGTGCTGTGAGTGAGTGTGCGCGCCGCAGAAGGGGTGCAGAAAGCGACCAATCAGATTCGCAGTACCGGCGACACTTGAAAAGCGGGGCGTAACTTTCAGGCAACTTTCGAAGTAAGTTCCTCCTCCTCCTCTTTACGCGCTGTCCTAGCTTATATGTGCGGGAGAGTAAAGCAGACTCTACTGTTCTTGCTCGGCACTGCGCGGTGGGAGAAGACTAAACACAAGCACGCAACGAGGAACTCAGCCTTCCTTCTCGGAGTTTCAGAGCACGTCTGAGACCAGCCTGTTCTGCTCCGTATCTTTTGCACAAACTCTAAGCCAGTGGCAAACTAAGCGCCTTCGCATCTAAAGGCTCCAGGTCGGTCCTCAAATGAGAGATCATCTGCGACTGTCTTCTTCTGAAGAAACAGAAATGTCTGCGACCATCCTGTCCGCTTTCTACGACATCGACATGCTGTACAAGGTACTAAATTGCTTGCTTCTAAACTTTGCTGGAACTTTGTTGATGCATAAATAGTTTTGCAACTCCTTTGTATTGATTGTAACTTTGTTTCTCCTCTCTGTATAGCAGGAGAAAAGCCTCAATATGAACGCCATTCACATTAACAGCATGCTGGATAAGAAAGCAGTCGGGGCCCCGGTAACAACCTCCAGCAGCAGCGCCAACAACTGCAACTCGTACGCGTCAGGATTCTTCCGTAGAAACTCCACCAGCAACATGGAGTCAGTGACAAACGGCAACAAGTACCCCGCCAGCTCCTACAGCAGCAGCAGCATGAAGGAGAACGCCATCATGAACAAGGAGAACAAGTTCCGCGACCGCGCCTACAGCGAGAGCGCCCAGCAGCTGCAGCAGAAGCCGGGCTCGCAGATCAACTCCACCCGCTACAAGACGGAGCTCTGCAGGCCCTTCGAAGAGAACGGCGCTTGCAAATACGGCGAGAAGTGCCAGTTTGCGCACGGCTACCACGAGCTGAGAAGCCTGTCTCGCCACCCCAAGTACAAAACCGAGCCCTGTCGCACTTTCCACACCATCGGCTTCTGCCCATACGGCCCGCGGTGCCACTTCATCCACAACGCTGACGAGCGCAGACCGGCGCCGAGCAATGCCAACAGCGTTCAGGGAGAGTCCGCCAAGCCCGCTCGGTGCGAGTCGATGCAGCAGCACCGACCTAAACTCCACCACAGCCTCAGCTTCTCGGGTTTCTCCAGCCACCACCACCATCACGGACTCGACTCGCCCCTTCTCGAGAGCCCCACGTCGCGCACTCCGCCTCCCTCCAGCGGCTCCTCGTGCGCCGCGAGCTTCTACGAAGACGCTCGGTGCCTTGGAAACAGTGCCTTCTCCTTCACTGGTCAAGACCTCAAAGCCCTGCTCGCTCCGCTGGCCGTGCACACGCAAAACGGTTATTACGCAAACCTTCAGGTCAACATGGGCGAAAGCCTCAGCCACTTACAGTCCCTCCAGCGCCTGTCAGAGTCGCCGGTGTTCGACTCGCCCCCCAGCCCGCCTGACAGCATCTCTGACCGGGAGAGCTACGCCAGCGGCTCGCTGAGCTCCTCTGGAAGTCTCAGTGGCTCCGAGTCTCCCAGTCTGGACGGCGGGAGGCGTTTGCCAATCTTCAGCAGGCTGTCGATTTCCGATGATTAATCCACCTTTGTTGTTGTTATAGTGGACTCGATAGCGGAGTCTCCCGTTAGATATGTAGTTGAGCAATAGACTTTTTTTAATATCGAGGGAGATGGATTTGTTTTTGTCAGACGCTCGACATGGCATTAGTCTGTTTGAACTGCTTTGAAGGCATTCCACCGGTGCAGTTTGTTGCATTTTCTTGGTCTTTTTGGACCACCTACTTTCCAGATTTTTGTACAAAAGACTTGTGAACGTGAAAGACAGCGCGGTTTCAGATTTTCCTTCATCCTTGCCAAGAATATGCCTTGACGAAAAGTATACTAGTTTTCAAAGTATGTACATCCATTCCAAAAGTTGATCCAGTTTCGCGACGCCACCCAGTGGTTTGCTTGGTTTGTGCAGTTTGAAGCTCTCTCGTTTGGCTTGTTGGGAAATCACTGCTGATGGTTGAATATATCTTTTTTTTTTTTTAGCTGATACGAGTGATTACATAGCAGTGCTTAACTGGCTATGAACTATTTAACTTATTTATTTTATCTTGTGAAAAGTATAGGCTACATTGTTAATTGTGTCCATACTGTATTTATCGAGTATGATGAAGCAATAGATCTATATTCTTTTATTATGTTTAAATTATGATCGCCATTATTAATCTACATAAAGTGGAGTGTATGTTCTTTTCACAGTAATATATATTTTTGTTTGGTCTCTTTTTGTAACTTCACTTTATTTTATTGTAAATGAGTAAAAAAAAAAAACTTAATTTAAGAGATTGTATGTGATATTTATTTCATTAATTTTGTTTCCTTGTTTACGTTCATTAAAAAAAAAACGTTTGTGTGATTTGCTGTTTGTTGGGATGTTACTTTTCAGAAGTTTTTTTTTTTTTTTGTAAGTCTTTTGGAGAATCGTCAGACGCGTCCCTTTAGGTTTGTCTGTAGAATGTATAAACTGTGGTTGGCAGAGGACCGTCCGAATATATGTACTAGCCTTAAAATTTCATAGAAATCAGATTTCAAAGATCCCAAGTAAATCGATTAACCAAAAAATATTGTTTTTTGTTTTTATACGTATATCTATACAATGCACGGCAGCCACGTGCGTGAGAATGTAGCAGACCAGAGCCCCAGTATTACTGCCTAGTGCCTGTGGGGATTCACCATCTTACATTGCCTTATGATTAACCAAATAAAGTATTTTCACATGTTATTGTTTTACAACAAGAGGAAATGAATGTAGTTTGTAATTTAAACTTCTTGGAAGGTTGTTACCACTTATCAAAGGAGAGAAATAGAGACTTAGCAACAATCTGAGTTGTGTGTTTTTTCTATTACTCCCTATTCCTTGCATTGTTTTGCCTTTTTGTTTGTTCTCTTGCTTTTTCCTATGATATGGTAATGGTCTGAATCTTCCAAACTTGCTGGACGGGGAAGAGTTTGAACACATTTAGTTTGTAAATAGTAGGTACAGGGGATTCGCACTATGTACCTTTTTTGACTACTTTATCAGAAGTAAAGCTTTTTGAATGTAATAAAAAAGACAAAAAGAACAGGATTTGTAACATATTTGTTTTTCGAGGAGTCAGTTCACTACAAATTGCGTGTGAGACTGTTAACTTTGTACTGTACATTTTTGTAGTTCTCCCAATAAAATAATTTTTGGAAAAAAAACAAAAAACGCTGGAATGTAGTCCATGTGGTTTTCATTGAAAAAAAAAATGAAGCTCTATTGCAACACTCTTATGCATTAGCTCTTAGTCACACATGAGACATCTTTTCTATTCTTGTAGTCTTTCCCTGAAAACAGTCTTTCTCTGCTTGCATGAACCCTGTCTGCTGTTGCATGCTGAGGTTGAGTTTAACCGCAGTGGTCTGCATTCTGTCTGCATGCTTTGCTGGCTGTGAAGGCATTATGGGGGTTGCCCCAACCTAGTAGTTTTGTTTTCTATGGTTGACTAAGACTGAACTCGTCTGAATGCAGTGTCAAAACCTGCTCGGTGCATATAAATGCATATTTCAAACAATACATGACTCATGACAGTTAGCTTGCTTTGGTTATTTGATAGTACTTGCATAACACAGCCTTCTCTAAAATAAACAGAAGAAAATGAGTGTTCACTCAAGAAAGCATGAGAACGTTTAGCATGCTGCCTTTCCCATATTGTTCACCATTCATAAATGACTATGATTCACATGTGTGCCTGTCATACACAACAGATACTGCAGGGCATTCATGCAACCTTAACTCTGTTTAGTCATTCAAAACACTTTGTTTGTGCCAGCGTTTTAAAGCGCAGCAGTGACTATTTGATAAAAGCTATCAACTCCATTGAAGTCATAAAGTAAGGAAAAACGATAACAGCGGGCAAATATTTATATAGCCCTTTACTTTATTTATGATAAAGTATTCATCAAGACCCATGGTGAGCTGCTCAGTGCCAAATAGGCCGTGATGTATTTGTTTTGTGTGTCCGTCAGGAATGAGTTGTACATCTGGACGCCGTGTCTTATATGCGTGAATGCAAACGCTTGAGCGTGCATGTTTGTGTGTCAGTGTGGTAAATGGCCCTGGAGCTCCTACAATGACAGGAAATTCTGATTATGGCAGGAAAGACCCGGTTCCTCACCACCTCCCACTTCCAGCCCATCTCCTGCTGCTTTTGTCATCTTTATTAGTATCGTCAGTCAGGCCTTCTGAAAGTTTTTATGTGTAACAGGAATTATTGGGGAAGGAGGGGGTGCCAGATTCATGAAACACTGCTGTCATGTCCAGTAAATAAAGAGGCTTACTTATGTTTTATTTAAAGTTTGTGCTATCTATCTGTCTGTAACTACATGTCTGTCAACTAGCAGTCCTTAGAGTATTAGTATACTAATATCTTCTAACACTTTATTTTGATAGGCTCACAACACAAACCTACCCTAACAGTCTACTCTGAGAGTTAGTAGACATGTAGTTGCAAATTAATGAGAATTTAGTTAACATGTGGTTACAGAGTTACTTCTAGTTAGTAAAAGTAGACTATCAAAATAAAGTGTAACCATCTATCTGCACTGTGTAGATTACTTACAAACTGTAACCGATAACTGATTCCAAATTACATAAACAGTAACATAAAATTTTTCAATTCCATTAAATTATGTGTTATATGTAATGTAATCTGATTACTGATTACTAACCAGTTTATTACATTGATTTAAATAGAATCATACTTGCAATCGATACTGTAGATAGATAAAAAACCAAGTGGATTTAAATACGTGTGACTGCATAGCAGTCTTGTTCAGGCTTTACAGTTAGTTTGATGCTGTAGTTTTTGAGGTGTAAATCAGTGTCCAGAAAATCCTCTTATGAAGAAAACTTCAAAGAAATCCTGCTGGCTCTTCACGAGAGATGCAGCTTGGCCCTGACTCTTGACTGTTTCACTAAATTGCAAATATTTACTCCTGATGTGCGGGAGGTCACTGTTTACAGGCCGACTGACGGTGCCGGCAATTAAATATCCATAAAGGGCAGGGAGAGTCCAGTAGAGTGTGTTTCCCTGCTTGAGCCCGTCACTGGACACATCCTCAGCTCAGTGAAGAACATCACATATTATAATAGTGATAATCTCATTATAAGAGAACTTACTAAACATGTGAGTTGTGATTACACAGAGGATGAGTGTGTGTGTGATTCAGATGTACTGTACATTATAGGGACAAAATGTCCTCGCAAAGATGGCAATATACAAAATCCTTGTCCTTGTGTGGATCTTTGTTTGGTTCGCATGAGCTTATAATTGAGTGGTGTAGATGGGTTTGGGGCAGGGTTAGCGGAAAAAGGTAAAAAAAAAAAAAGTTTGTACAGAATAATAATGTGTGTGTGTGTGTGTGTGTCAAGTCAAGTCACTTTTATTTATATAGCGCTTTTAACAATACAGATTGTAGCAAAGCACTGAACATTATCA
>JAUCNO010001053.1:11750921-11795411 GCA_032353835.1 Enteromius viviparus
TAAATAATACGTCTTGCAGATGTAAATGCAGACATCAAATAGATGTCTCCTAGATGTACGTGTGCTATCTGGGTTGTCATGTATTTAATTATTAAACTAAGCACACTCTCAGAAATAAAGGTAGAAAAGCTGTCACAGGGGCGGTACCTTTTCAAAAGGTACACTTTTGTACCTATTTGGCTCAAATATGTACACTTTAAAAGGACCCTTGGGGTACAAACATGTCCCTGTCTTAAAACGTACTGCCAGTGACAGCTTTTGTACCTTTATTTTTAAGAGTACATGCCCAGATAGCACACATATGTTTGCAAGCTGTTAAAGATCTCTTGATCTGGAAAGCATTTGCAGTCTACAAACGTCTTTCAGATGTCAATTTTACATACATCATAAACATCTTAAAGACATCTAATAGACCTCTATTTGACATTTAAAGGAGACGTCCAATAGATGTATTGCAGATGAGCAAACGATGTAAATAATACGTCCTGCAGATGTAAATGCAGACGTCATATCCTAGATGTACGTGTGCTATCAGGGTGGTAAATCATTTTAGTCAGGTTTTTTTTTTTTTGTGTGCAAATTTCTACCATACAGAATTTTAACAATGATAAGTGTGCATGTAGCTCACACATCTTTGATGTTTTATGGCTTCCTTATCAGTTATTTAACCTCTCTGTTAGATGTCTTGATGTGTGCAACACTGCATTTTTGTTGACCCCGATGTATGAGCGTGCTGGCCCACATCTTAATGTGACAGAAACACACACGTGTTTCAGTCTGTCACTGCCCCTGAGAGCTTCCCAGAAGCTGTCTGTGACAATGAGGAAGCTTTGAAGATTTGTGGTCACAGCAGACAGACAACAGACTATATGAAAACAAAGCCAAGCACATCTTTAGCCAAAGGCTAGACTGCTCTGACTGCACACAATTTTATCTGCTCCTCCAGCCATGAAGAAGAGACTCAACACAAGCAGATACAAACACAAATAAACAGAAGTCATTTTCCTGTGAGCTCATAACTCTTTCTGAGTCAGATCTTTGAGAGATGAAACTATTTCTGTACATGGAACATTCTCAGGTCGTGCAAAACAGGAAATAATTAAAAGCTCACGTTACAGTAAACAGAAAGACATATTTTCCCCTATTTATTCACACTTAATTTCCATAATCGTGAATTTTTGAACTGATAAAGTAATGGTGTGTGTTATCACAGGCTTATTATTTCCTCTGTAATCTGCATGTTCTGGTAAACGTCTTTCACAAACATTGTGAGTGCATTGTTTCTAAAAATGTCCAATTTTCTTCTTACGATTAGATTTTTTACTACTTTTCATCCAAAATGTATCATTATTAGAATGTTTATTTTTAAATATTATACAAATCTTAGAAAGTCTAGTGTTCTTATTAGAACATTATTTCAAGTGCCCCTATTATAGGTGATAAAAGGTTGATATATTGGCTTTTAGGAGTTCCCAGCAACAGGTTGACATGCACTTGCTGGTCTAATTTTCATTTCATCATGCATGTAATGCCTGATGAAGCAGCGTGGGCAGGAGTGATGCTGATGTTTCATGATAACGTCAACATGAAATGTCTTGGGATTGTTTTAAAAACAACTAGTTTCAATGATTCGACTCTTTGTTTTGAGAGATCATAACTTTATACACAGTGCAGTTTTAGATTTAAAACTTTGCACAAAGGTTTCATTTACTTTACACACTGCATTAAAGCTCATTTTCGATCATCCATAACAGGGGCACTTTAAAAGTTACTGAAATGTTTCTTACAATATTTTGAGAATGTTGATCCTAGAATGTTTTCTTTCAGTGTTATGAGATTGTCCATGTTCCAAAAACATACATAAAGACTCTTTAATGTCTAATTAATGCAAATGTGTTTTTAGCATGATTGGAGCCATTGCGGTACTTTTGAGTGTGTTGTGCATGAGCACGTACCTTTGTTTTCACTGCTGCCAGAAAAGCAACAGGAGATTGCTCATAATGCTCTAGTTGTGGATCACACCCACTTTCCCATTCATGAATGTAAAAAAAATACACAGATTCACTCTGGGCACCTTTGACCTCTTAGACTTTTAGACTAAATTAAACTCTCTTTAATGCTTTTGTATATTAAGAATGTCAGACGTTTGTGATTTTTGGAATTAGCATTTAAGTCTTGTAATTTTAATTATAAAATTAACATTTTACACCTTGATTGGAAATAGCTAACAATAAAAATATTCATTTCAAAACTGTTTAGTACAATATGATGGAAATGGGAGTCAGTCATAATTTCTGTAATTATGGTTGTAAATCCTTTTCACACAAAAATATTGAAATAGTTTATAGATCGTTTTTGCTATGAGTTCTACAAATGTTCTTTAAAGTTGGTGTTTTGATATTTTTAAGATTTAAGAAATACTCACACAAACACACAAACACACTGCACTAAATGGAATGGTTGCCAGGGTGTTGATGTGTGGTTGCTAAGGTACACAGAGTGGTTTTAACCACGTCACTATGCCTTTTCTACAGTGTTCTAATGATGGATTCTTATTCGCCTAAATCATGTCTCTGTGACATTCTGCTATTTAGATATGGCTAAGATTTCCTCTGCTTGTCTTAAAGTGTGCCCACATTAGTGGAAACCATTATTGTCATGCACCATTAATACTGAAAAAAATTCATTAATTAATAAAAAATAATTTATGTAACCTTTACTTTCAAACAGATTTTAATGCCGTTAAAGTTCGCAGTTTTTACTTTTTGGTAATGTGTACTTCAATTTTCTTTATCCAACTTGAAAAACCCAATGAAAATTGTATATGCATATATAGTAATGTTGTCAAGCGATTAATCGTGGCATAATGGATAGGGAGTTGAACTTGAAACACAAAGGATGCAGGTTCGAGTCGAAGGTCCGGTAGTTAAGTCGTTTTAAACCTGTATGGGTTTTTTATTTTGTTGAACACAAAAGAATATATTTTGTTGAAATATATTGATGACTTACATAGTATAACATACTATGAAAATCAATACAGACAACCATTTAAACATTTCAAACATCTGAAAAATATATATTTTTCTTTGATTCCTTTGATATCAGCAGGAAAACATAATTATGTTTTGAAACAAATGATCAACTTCCCCTTTAAATCCGTCTGATTTTCCAGCAATTTTATCATCTGCCAGGCAACAAACATAATTCAAATCATTTCGAAATTCTCTAAAGTTTGAGGTACCATCCAATCTGGATGTCACACAAAAAGGTGATGAGTTCAAACCCTTAACAAGATCTTTTACAGAAAGTGACTTTAACAGACAAACAGAGATGAGCAACACCAGCATCCTGGCCCAAAGTGAGACAGGAAATGACACGGGAAAGACTTCTGTCCATGCAGTCTGTTGGCCAGGGGCCAGGTCACAGCAGGCAGACGTGGGAAACAGGAGACAGGGTGATTGACAAGCACAAAAGGCCATAACATAACAGGTTTGGATTTTAAAGTGTGTGAAAGAGAGGAAAGGGTGAGGGAAAAAGCGCTTGTTTTGTCTGTCCTTTATTATGCATGGTTGTATAACCACTTATGGATGTATGTGCATTTGGGGGGTGTAGAGAGGGTTTTTTGTTGCATGTCTCTATGTGTTTCAGTATGTGTGCGGCTGAAGCGTGTGCGTTATTGCTGACAGCAGTGCTCTGCTTTGATTGCTGGATGACTGCTAGGTGTTGACAGGTATCTGTTATATCATGACCCCATAGCGAACGAGCGTGATAGAACGGGTTGTGTGTGAGAGAATCCCGCTGGCAGTGGATGTTTAGTGAATATTTGCATTTGGGACGAGCTGGCAAGTCAGTTCGGAAAAGCACTTTATTCACATAAACACTCCATTAATGGAAAATTCCATTCAAAACTTGACCAAACTGGGATAAATTGAATAGCACTAAGGATATCCTGTGCGATTGTGAATCTTTCCTATTGTTTTAGCTGTAGCATAACACTTTGTGGTACAACTTTTAGTTCAGTTATTAAAGTTTCCCCTTTATGCCATTTCCAATATTGCCTTTTGGGAAGTGTTGCTGTATGTGAATGTAAACAAGCAGCAAAGTTGTAAATCTGAAAGTATACAATAAATAAAGTTATTGTCTCCCAAAAATACAGAACTATGGCAACAGTCCAATCATTTCTGATGTGCATGGGACATGGATTGTTTGGGAACCGCTGGAAAATGATTTGACATTAAACGTAAATTTTAAGAAAACAAACGTGTTTTCACCTTGCATGCATGTACGCCTATTGTAGGAGACTCCCAAAACAATATTAGGAGACTTAAAAATGGCATAAAATATACTGTAAATGTAACGTTACATTGGTTGCTAAAGCAGCACCAAACAGAATTGCCAAAATAGTCAAATATGCTCACTTTCTGAAGAAAATTTAATATGTACATGCATTTTTCTGCTTCTCATTCTTAAAAGCTAATCTGCTAGTGTAGACTTTTCTTGTAGTAAATAAATTTAAGTTGAAGCAAATGTTTATGGGTTGCAGTCATCATGATGCAGCCTGCTTCTCTGATCTCATGCAATGTCTAAAATTCAATAAAGTGATAATTTTTTTTGTTCATGTTATTTCTGATAGTACGGCAAAAAAACCTTTAGTGCTAAGGCTTCATTAAGACACAGACATATATCAAGAATCAGCATATGAATCTCAGCAATGGTGATTCAATACCTTCATGCCGCAATGTGTACTGGGTACTGTAATAAAATTACATTGCAGTAAAATTACACTATATTGTCCACTTTTCCACTATTTTTGTGTTGCGATATTACTATATTATTATAATAGCATGTTATATGATGTTCAGAGTTGATTTGTTGATTGTTGTAGAGATTCATACACTGACTATTAAGGTGTGTTTTTTAAATGTCTGTGATGTTTAGACAACCTTTGCTTATTCTTTAGGTCTAGTGTGTTATTACAACATTGCTTTGGTTAGAGATGAGACACTTGTGAAAACAGTGACTATGGTGTTTAGTGATGGTTGTGTCATTAGCAAAACATAATTAAATATATAATTTTGATTTGGGTCTTTTTGGCCACAACGTATGCGTTTTAAAACATGTTTTCAGCTGTCAAAAAAAATGTAATGTTAAAAAGTCAAGGTTCAAAAGCTTAACTGCAGCTAACACAGATCGCCATCATGGAAGCGCTAGAGATGAAAATAATAGCAACAACAATCCATTAATTCTCAATAGGCACTTCTGCAGACGTCTGAAAGAAATAGTGTCTGTCTGGTTAGTAATACTGTATATGAAGCTGGTAAAGGAGTGGTTTAATCTGATCTTGAGAGATTTACTGTTCTTTATTTCAGTTGATTTTATCTAAGGCTGTGCCTAAATTCAAGTGTAGTTCTTGTGTTTCTGGCAACAGCAGCTGTTCATCACTAATGCTCAGTCATCCCTTAATTAATTACAGAATTATCTTATTAACTTCACCATTTTAGTGGTGTTACAAACCGACACTCTTTAGTGTGCACGCATTGTAAGTGTTATTTTCAAACTGAGGATTTTGTTGTGGGGTTTAAAGGGTTACGAAAAAAAAAAAAAAAACAGCAATAAAGTGTAATTAATTTACGGCAACCCTAACCCTAAAACAGCAATTTATTGTAAAATGTAACAGTCAGATTAACCAAACAAAAAAAATTATTTTTACTGAAATATTAGTGAAGGTCCACAGAAAACATTTATGCAAATTCATGAACTGATAAGAAAAGTAAATATTTGACTGAACTGTATTAATGTGTTTTTACACAAGCGAGATCTGTTATTTTAATGCGGAGAGTAGATTCTGTGCTTAATAAAGAAAATATCTGAGAATGACTAACAGGTATTGAATACTGGAATACTGGAAGTGCCTAATTGGTTTTTCATAGGCTGACGTTTGGTTGATCAGTACATTATACACCAGCTCATGTAAATTATACTGTTATCGTGCTCAAAACTGTAACTTTCATCCAAGAAATGTATGATTTTAATAAACATACCTAGAATATGTTGATTATATGATATGATACATCTATGAGCAAAAAGCATCTGCTAGTTGTCACGATGAGAGAGGCAAGGAGGCGTTCGGATTTAAATGCAAGCTGTTTAATAAACAAACTCAGAGTACAAACTGGCAGGGTCGAAGACGGCAAAACAACAATGGCAGAGGCGGAGCAAAAGAGTAATCAAAGTCCAGACGAGAGTCGGTAACAATAAATCCAATTAACAAGACAGTAGAACACAAAACGAAAAACAAGAACCAGGTTAACAGTGCAAATGGACCTTGGAGACAGTCAAACACTCCCGGGTTTTATACACATGAAAGTAGGTGAAGGGGTGGAGCAAACAATGAAGTACCTAGACAACAAACGAGGGGGCGGAGACATGAGTTAATTGATGAGAGTCCATGAGTGAAGACCGACATAAAACACAGAGTTTGCTGGGCACTGAAGTGCCATCCCCTGATCTGGGTTGGCACTTCCAGCTGACTGTGACACTAGTATAAATAGCAACTGACACTATATTATTTTATGGGTTTGTCCTTCTCTTGTTAAATACAAGATGGGAAACGATGTAAAAAACCGAACAACCTAATCTTGTTAGCGTAACAAGCTTTGGAAAAGGAATACTTTCTTTCTTGCTGGTCATGATATAAATTTGCAGAAGGGCTGACAAGTTGCTTAGCCACCAGTGGTCATTTTATTGCCTTTTTTGTCCAAACTTGTAATTCCATTGACATCTATCATGCGCTTTTTAGAATTTCATGACAGAAGACAACAAACACACACACACACACACACACACACAACACAAACAAACGCTTTACAGAAGAGTGAAGGCTGCACTCCACACCAGTGTCTCCACTACCCTTGCAGATTTGGCCTCTCATGATAAGTGATAGTCCCTAAATATAGAGTGCTATCAAGGCCAGAGGCTATTTTCTTCTACAAACGTAGGGCACAGAATGGAGGCTGAATTTAAAAATGTTCTGTCAGCAAACAGATACTCTGCATTTCAGGATCAAGTGAACAGATAACTCTGTTATCTTAAATTTGATCAATGTCAGTTGAAACTGTAAGAACAAAAACTGACAGTGTGTGTATGTTTAATTCGGTTAATCTAGATTATCTCTAATCCTGTTCCTGTCGCCGCACATTTTCAACAATTTACAGTTGGGCTAAAAAAATGAAAATGATGTAGCGGACTAACTGTTTGTAAAAAGTTCAAATGTACCAAAACCATAGAGTAATGTGATCACATTGCTGTTGATGCAGTTTGAATAAAGAGTTATAACCCATTTACCACAGCTGAGGGGGATCTAGTCACTTTACTTCATGTTGATTTTAAAGGGCCCAAAATATTTCACAAAAATCTTTTCAAACTTGTTTAACCGTCATTTTGAACATAATCAGGCCAAAACAATGTTTGTTTCGAGTTCGAAACAACACAAAAGCAGTTTCAGGAAAAGTTCACTCAGGTTGGTAAACTATCATTGGCCTGCAGCGATTATGTAATAAGTGGGTGTGGCTATGGAACTCCGCCTTAGTTTGTGAGTAACGTTAGTAAAAAAAAATGAACACACCGGAGAGTTACTTTATTGGTTTACAGTTTAACAATTAACAATTTTTACTGTAATTAAAATCATATTGACGTTGTAACTGTATATGGAAGCAACATCCTTTTTTTATTTATTTTTTTATTTAATGCTGTAAAGCTGTTTGTTTTATGAACTGGTCATGAACTGCCTTTACTTTTTATTTTGTACTGTTCTCTGAGGTCCACTTGTAAAGGTTTTTACATCAAAAATATTTTAATTTATGGGTAATAGGCTACTTTCTGTCTTGTTTTTGACCCCCTCATCAGAACACTTTGTTTGAATAGGCGTGGCAGATTGTAGACTCGCCCACTACTATGATTGACTAACACTTGTGTATTTTCGAAAGTCTACATCCTTCACAAATGGATATTGCTGTGATTTGGCTTGAAAATGCATAAATACTCAGTACATGTGAAATGATCTGTAATAACAGACAATGCAAGTGACCACTTAATAAAAACTTGTTCATTTTAACTTGTGTGTTGCAACATTACTGTCGAATTCAATATAGTATGCACTCGGCACAGTATTATCTTTTAATTCCAATACTATCTGAAAAACCTGCATCAAACCTTGTAACCTTGTTTGTAAACAAATCCATGGTAAAACAAAGTGAACTGAAGTTCTTACTGACGTAGTTTGCTTTTCTCTCTCTTTATTTAGCTACTAAATTAGCGAATTGGTGGGCAGGGCTAAACAGGCAACGATGTAGAAGCAGGCGTTGATAATCTTCAAAAGTGGTGGTGTTTAGCCATTAGCACAAGCTTGGCAGATTGGCTTCAATATAAGATGTTATCACATTAACATGAAAGTTAATGAGTTCAAAAACTTGTTTAAATGTGAAAAGACCAAATGGAATTATGATTTCTCAGTTCATGACTGGTTTTAGAGCAATCTATTGCATAAAAAGCTACATTAATAAATATGACGTGACTTGACTGAAGTGTTGAATATCAGAGCTGGTGCAAACATATCGCTATGATCAGATGCTTTTTTAACGGCTGTTTTCTAACTGCTGTTCTTTTTGTTGTTTATTTTGTTATGAAGGGGACAGTATGTGTGGTATTAGAAAGTTCGCCAACAAGTTACTACTTCTCAAGTATTTCCAACTTTCCTTTTACTCCTAAGTGAAAAATGAATACAGTGGTCTTAAAAACACATCCTTTTGCTTTAAAATCTCTATAACATGAAGCCTCTTTTGGCTTATGCTACTTAATCTGAAGCTGTTTGGGTATCACCTCAATATGGACTGTTGGAGAGCCTGTGTAGACAGCTTGTCCGATAACCCCTGATCTCACAAACCTTAAAGCAACATTCTTCATCCAGCCTTCACCGTCTGCTACAGACGAGACATCACATGCCTTCTTTTGAAAGCAACATCTGCTTGTCGAGAAGTGACACATTGCTGTGTCTTTATTATTTGCGAATGATGTCCGGGCCGTTAAATATGAAGGTGCTTATGTGTGTGTAAACGAATATCTTGGCTCCCTGAGCGTTGCGCACACCCTTCTGAGGTTTGGATAAGTTTATCCATCATCACTCTCCATGCTAAATCAACAAAGTTTTCTGAAGGAACAGGGTGGGGCAAAGCTTCAGCAGAAATATGACGAAGAATGAAAGAGAAAGCAAGTAATAGACATACTAAACTAAGACGAAGACCTGAATGACCAACAATGTGACCGCAATGAGATGGCAAGAAAAAAAAAGAGTGAGTGGCTTGAAAGATGCAAGACAGTTACAAGCACTGGGGTTTCACAGACTCCTCTCACACTGCACACTTTGAGGTCAGGAGTGTCAGCGCCAGGTCAGAGTCCTCCATCACATAACACTGTCCTCCAGGACATTAAGATCTGTGGGAAGAAACAGAATGACGATCCCTTGGGCATGAAACATATGTATTTGCTCATTCACTGACGATTAACTTAAATGTTAAATGTAGCAACCATGGCCAGGAGTGACTTTTTTTATTGTGGTGTTAACCCAGGTGCTGACAGAAAGCAGAAATGTTTATTGGGATTATTATTCATTAAACTACTGTAAAAGAAAATACAAGCCAGGCTGATTAATCATGCGCAGAAATAGACGGTACATGATGAAATGCTCATGTACTTTGGAGCTTTAATCGTGTTATGCATTTCTCCTCAAATTCTGTAGGACAAATAAAAATAGACAATTAAACAGTCATTAACGAACAGCACTGAGCTTTAAAAGAAAGCGGGTATACTTAGAGTATAATTCGAGAAATATTTCAGACATTTAAGCAACTTTGGAAATATGAGCACACTGTAAAACATTGTAGAGATCTTTTATGAAGCTCTAGGAGACACACAGGAGATTACTAGGGGCCTTTTCTCAGGATTTTTTAGAGATCTTGTCTATTTACCTCAATATATACACTATTTGGACACTTAAGTGAAACTTTAAAATATTAGAATTTTCATGTATTAGATGACAGATAAAAAAGGTGGCATTTGCAAATAACTGCTAGAACCTTTTTTAAACATCTTTATTATTATTCTTTTTTTTAAATTGGTCTTGAAGTTAATTTTTATGGGTTAATGATTCTACTGATTACTGAGTTCTACTTGCAGATGTTCTGCACTAATAAAACTTAACATCTAATTTACTAACAAGCAGCCAAGTAGGAAGTTTATTGATTGAAAACTCTTAATAGTGTCTAATCTAAAGTGTTTCCAAAGTACTGTTCACTGAAAAATTCTCTGGAGAACAAAAATGGTTCCTCTAAGCCTTTAGGCACTGCTTCAGAAACATTTTGCAACCCTTATTTTGAAAAGTGTAACAAAATAACTGTTAGAATAAACTACAATAAGCAAGTTCCAGAATTTGTTTTGGATTGGGGCCTGTTTCATATAACAAGTTTGCCAAGGGTTATTTGCGCAAGTCTAACTTATTTTCAACCAAATCAACTGACAGTAAGTCAGACTAACTGAAATAATCCTGGCTTTTTGGTAAACTTGTTTTATGAAACCCCTAGCACATTCGTCTTTCTGATAAACACAACATGCGTGAATCACTAGGCGGGGCTAAACAGTGATGTGGAAGCAGGTGGTGATCCTCTTCTGGAGAGGCGGTGCTTATCCACACTATTACATCAGTTCATGACTCATTTAATACAATTATCTTTTATATATTTAAATTGTGTACTAATTTTTTGTTTTTGTTTTAGGCACGTGCATGCCTATAAATAACATCATCTTTTGGTTCACAATTAGCATGCACTTTCTGCACACACAGAATGTGCAGATACACAAATGATTGACTTGAAAAGCCAGACATGTAGCTTACAGTCATTAGCCAACAAGTTTTTTGTTATTCAATAGAACTTAAAGGTGCAGTTTGTAATATTTAGGAGAATTTATTGGCAGAAATGCAATATAACATAAAAAAAATATATGTTTTCAGAGGTGTCTAAAGACCTTACATAATAAGCCATTATGATTTTCTAACCTTAGAATGAGCAATTTATATCTACATACACCTTGGGTCCGCTTACAGGGAAGTTGCCATTTAGTGCCGCATGTTTCTATAGTAGCCCTAAACGGACAAACTTCTACAGAGCGTGTTTCGTCAGTGCATCTACTTCTTCCTTGCGCAAGAAGAACCGACAGAGCGCCAGTCTCCGTTGGTAAAAAAAAAGAAAACGTGATGCAGACAGACAACGGCAGAAATCCCAGATAAATATTGGTGTGGCTTTTCCAAGATAGTAGGCGCTTATGCGGGTGAAGTGTTTTCAAATCCATGCCGAAGTTGCCTGTTTTCTGCTGGACCGGTAACATTAGCAATCATCGTAAAAACTGTTGTTTGATGGTGGACATAACCACAGACACAAGTATCGTTTTTTCCTTGTCAGTTTTGAAAAATATGCAATTGGATTGTAATTTAATGTAACAGGACTGGGAAATTTTGTTAAACTAATTGCTTCACCACTTGTAGAGACGCTACTGCTAAACATATATAAATCGCGAGCATCAGGGCAGCCGATTCGGATGTTATCAAGCGATTTGAATGGGCCGTTATCAGTCGTTATCAGCCCATTCATATGGGTCAGAAGGGGCCTGCTGCACCTACTGGTAAAACATAAAATTAAATTAATTATTTTAGTGATTAGATTGTGTTTATTTAACGTCTACACGTACCCCAACCCTAACACCTACCCTTTACCATGATCGAAAAACAGTATTATTGACGTAAAGTGTTAGAAAAAAAAAGTTTGATTAATGTGCGCATGCGCATTTCACTTTTCATCATGATGTTTCGCTGTAGACGTCGCCCAACCCTACTAACTATCATCCAAAAAATTCTAACTAAAGTCAGCGAATAATCTGAGACAATGATCAATTATTAACAATAACAATCGAAATAACACATTGGTCTACTGATATAAATTAATTATTTTGATATAAATATAATTCTTTGACTTACCTTTGTACAGAAACCTCATCGATTGATTGGCTACTGTCAGGTGTAACAGACAATGACATTTTTGTCCTGTGTCAGCTTCCGTAGCTTCTGTATGTGTTTCGAAAGGGCGGGGTGAGCAGGGGACCGCTAGATGCTGCTAAAAATTACACACTGCACCTTTAAACAAAAATAGTAAAAATCGGAGCATTTATGCATGCTCTTTTGGAAACCGAGCAAAAAGTACTTAATCCTGAAATCAGTGCTAAGTCTTAGTACTCGTAAGCAATGTGTTAATATTTAAAAGCGGAGACCAACGTGTCAGTTGTTTTCATCTCTCCATCTGCAGTCATCCATCAGCGGGACTGTCACTCGGAGCGGCTGGGATGGCCAGAGGATGTGAGTAATCCTATAAAGTGACTCCACAGAACGACTTGGCTGAACTTTCATACAGCAGTCACCCTGAACCCTGCACACGCTGCCAATACCACAGCCAGGCTGCCATTTTTGGTTAGGCTCTACCTGACTGAGTGGAAGAAAATAGGACGAGGAAAAAAGGCTTTTGACTGGATGGCAGTGAGGAGGGCCAGGTGCATGCTGGGAACTGCGGTGCCCTAAGGGGGCCCCTGAAGGAGAGCTGAAGGGCGTGGCCCCTTCTGCTGTGGTTTACAGCTCACTTGTCATTTCTGCAGACACGTTGGCAGGGCAACCGGCACTTTCCCCCGGGGCTGGTGTTCACACAGAACATAATCCTGGCGGAGGCTGTCATTTCGGCAACCTCCGTCTTTTTTAAGCACTTTTTTTAAGTTGTCATTTGGGCTGTTTGTGTGACTTTATGCATGCCTGTTCAGTTTCAAGGGCAGCCCAAAAACCGTAGCATCTTTTTTTAGCCTGTAGCATTTGTGTGTGAGCTCTTGTGCGTTTGCTCAACTATACTCACCCTCTGGTGTGTCCTTGGGAGTCTTTGGTCTGGCCTGATTGGCTCTCTCTGCCAGAGGCCTATAATGAATCAGTCGGAAAGAGGATTCCACAGTGTTTTTCTCCAGCTCGGATAAACACATGTTTTTCCATTCACCCTCTCAAGGAAGCACTGAGCTTGTGAGTAACTTGACCTGCATTTCAAAGACGCTGTTCATCATATTGTAGTCGGCTGTCGGTCGGCTCGGAAAGTATGGCTCAACTTCCTCGGGCAACCTCAGAGCTATTGAAGAGATAACAAGAGGGAAGAGTGTTCGGAGCAATAAATCCTGACACGATAATAAATGGTAATCAAATGAACAACTTTTCACAATCTCTTGTGCCAACAACCACAGATGTTTGTTGATGTCTGTCTTGATGCATGAATTGCATTCTAGGTGCCGATGGCTATTAAGTTATGTAATGTGTGCATGCCAAAATGATCCAATTAATGATGAGGAAAGTTATGCAATGCTGCAGTCTGTGTTAAATATTTTAGTTATGTTAAAAAATGGTCTGATCTACACACAGTGGGTGTAGCTCATATATGTATATATATATATATATATATATTATAATATATACACTAATAATATAAATAATATTAGTGTATTAGTATGTATTAGTGCTGTCAAACAATTAATCATGATTAATCGCATACAAAACAAAATTGCATACATGTTTTTGTTTACATAATGTGTGTACTGTGTATATTTATTATGCATATATAAATACACACATAAAGTATATATTTTAAAAATATTTACATTTATACACATTTATATATAAAAAATAAAAATAAAAAAATATATTGAATATAAAACCAACATATTTTTATAAGTACACAAGCAAATAACAACATTTCTTAAATTAAATATCACAATTAAAATATAAAAGTAAAGCTTAATCAGAATCAACACTAATAGTATATAAATAACACTAAAATATAAAAAGAAAAGGAAAATCAAAAATTGAATAAATAGTATATACTGAAATAAATATGCTATATAAACTGCCCAGTTAATATTTTTTTGGACATCACAGAAGTCCAAATGTGATGGAAAGTTCTTTCATTAGAGATCAGTATATTGGGATGCATGCATTTTTTTTTTTTAAATAAATGCACTCACACTTATCCTCTCAACATTTGAAGTATTGCTGCAATTCCCTCAGAGTGTGAGCACTGTACATCACGACCTGCACTCTGAGCTTCCTCATTATGTGAAGTAAATCAATTCCTCCCTGGTAAAGAGGAGACGGTAGGGAGTTTCTGTTGATTCAAGGTTTGTTTGCTCTGGCAGAAGTAATGAGCGTCTAAGCGCTCCATGCCATTCAAAGTGGATGCCAGTGCACTCATGTATAGAGCCACCTTCAGATTCCTGCAGACTTTCCGAATCACAGCCCCATCTTGATTAATGCTCGCTCTCTGACTAATGGGACGGTCTATACATTAGTCATAGGTAGAAACGCCGAAGTCGAGAGCTCCTGTTACCTCCAGTCATGGACCAGATACCTCCAAAAGAGCTCTTTGGGCCAATGCAGAGATTTTGATGGATTAGAAGCTAATTCCAACACACTGCTGCCTCTTGAATACTGTGTAATATTTCTGTCTCTTTCTTGAAAGCATGCAAGCCACAAACAAAAACACACCGCTTATTGTTCCTACTCAGTGTTCCATGCTAATGGGGACAATAGAGGACATTTGGAGCCGTATGAAAGCCCACTTCTGCTGTGGATGACATAAGCAGGTGCAGCAGTGAGCTATCAAATTTCCTTAGTAATCATTAACCACCTAAACCTGCCTCATGATAGCGACTGACTCTGCCAGACAACTCTCTTTCTCTCAATCTCTCCTCCTGGGCATAAGCTAATCGGCCGGTAGTCACACCTTACATAACACACAGGCTTCTTTTGTTGCCTTTGAGTAATGATTCTGTCATAGCTGACAGCCATGTTGCACACCTATGAATAGCGATGTCACAGGTGTCTTGAGTGTGTGTGCGTAACTGGTATTCAGTATGTTATGAAGACCAAATGTAAACTTATACAAATATACATTTTGACTTGATTTTTTTATTACCATAAGGAAACAAACTTATAACTCATACAGAATGAATGGTTTTGAAAATCTAAAACAGCAGAAAGTAGTGTTGAGTGGGATAAAAATATAGTTATATACTGCATAAAAACCAATATGTCTAATGATGTCCCCACAAAAATGGAAACCAGTATGTGCTGCACATATTAAGTCATAGTAGAAGGTGAAGTAGAAGGATGCCAAATGTTCCAGCACCTTAAGATAAAGTATAAACGGCAATGATTTAGACAGACCAACATCACTGAGTGAAGCGCTGGATGAAGCACCCCTGTATGCTTTATTAAAATGCTAATGTTATGCCTATATTAAATAGAACCAAAGTGTTATATGAATGTTTTAGACTGCAAGAGCCTCTTTTCCCATTTAGATCACATTTGTTATGATTACAGCTGCATTGATGTGTTTTGCAATTTGTTCACGAATTAGCTACTTTTCACTATTTGCTACTGGTTAGCAGAATCTGTATAGAGATACTGTAAGCCCATTGAGAAGCAATGCAACCTTTGAAAAATTAACTGAAAATTAGCTCTCACAAAAGTAATGGAGCAAAATTACATAGTGAGATGTAGTCTAGGCCACTGTAAATGTTGAGCATGGTAGTCAGTTTGTTCATGTACTTGCTGACTGTGCTTTTGTTTCTGTCAATTGAAAAGGTAATAATAAGTCCAACCAGAAAATGTCAGAAATGGAGGGTGGCCCTGCAGATTGTGGATGTCAATGTTGTGATTGATGGAGACAAGGTTAGATACGTTATTGAAACAAAAACTAGAAAGTACATGTAAACAAATCAACTGCCTTTTTTGATTTATTTTCTCGAGGCAAAAATTATGCCCTGATTGGTTAATATTAATGCCCACTATTTATTTAATTGATGCTAAATAGCTAATTAAATTGTAACCTTAGTTGTAAACTCTGTCATCGAACACATGGGTTACTGTAGTATAATTCTTTATGTCTGTACAGGTACATTATTTGCATGGGCCTGTTCTTTATTGTTGCTCTGCCTTGTCCTTGAGAAGGTGGAGCTCAGATCAAGTGGAATAGCCTATTTTATGACTACAACTTGTAATTTTTACATAAATAATTGGTATTCTGCATTCTTTTATGAAATGTACTAACTATGTTTTAATACTCAATATATATTACTTACAAAAGGTTATTAATAGAAAATGTAAAAGGTTCATGCTACAATAATATCATATCATGAAAATAGGGCATGTAAGCAGAAGCACGCAGTAGTAATTTCTATGATCTCAAACAATTTACTGAAACAAAAGCTAACAACAGTGGTGGCTATACCACAACATCAACATCAGTGTGTCTCAAATAGAGAGGCCTGCACTTTCTCCAGTCCTGAATCCCATAAAAAACCTATGGGATCAATAAAAAAGAAATATATCTCATATATTAATAATTATATAGGATTCACATATGAATATGGCATATTTTATAATAGGAGTCATATATGAATAGGGCATATATAAACATATATACATATATACATATATAACATATATAAACAAATGTAATAAATGTGCATATATGAAATACCCTCATATGTTAGAGGGTATTTCATATATGCACATTTATTACATTTCTGTATGGTTAAAATGGGATTAAATGACTGTTTTGTTGATTTTGAGGAATACTAAATGTGTTTTCGATTAAATACATGTTCATATTTTAACTAGAACTACAGTAGCCTGTCCTCCAACAAAAAACAACGCTATATTTACGTTTTAAAGGTAAGCTGCCTCTAGCAGGCACAAAAATAATTACCAAAATCAAAACATGCATTTTGTTTAAATGCAGTGTGTAAACTTTTTACACTGATCTCACAGTAATTGTTATTCGTACGAATCACCACACGTAACCCCAACCTTAACCTTTTCACAAAATCGTGCAAACTGCATGATCACATCTTGTCTCATAACGCATCGCTGATTGAGCTACACCAACCCTGAATCGTGTCCTGTTGCTGATAGGGGCGCAATTGTAGTATAGGCTCTGATGAGTCATTTTTCACCGCTATTGTATGATATGGCCTTCTAAATGAAAAAAGTAATGCGTTAATTTCCTAGTTACTATGAAAAAGTAATCTGACTACATAACTTGAGTTACCTGTAATGCATTACCCCAACACTGGTAATGTAGCAGTAAACCCAGCACATCAACTTTGGCTCAACCAATGCTGGGCACAGGCCAAATTTTCCAACTGATGTAAAAAATTTTACGGTTTTGGAAACCTGTTTGATAACAGTTGTAATATGTTTTGTGTCACAGAAGTCATAGAACCTTTAAAATGGATTAACACTGGCACTGGTTTATGGTTTAACTATATAACTGAGATAATGTTTAGTGAAAGCTGGGCTTAAGGGGTTGTTTCCTTGCATATCTTCAGGGCAAACATTGAAACAAGGTTTTTAGTATTCCCTCACAGCATCCAAGGCACTTTAGCTTAATGCACTGAGAGTGAGTCAATAAGGAAGGGCTCTTACTTACTCTTCCCCTGCCACTTAGCCCTTTACTAAACCAGCTTTAAGCTGCCAAAACATTCCTATCAAATTGAACAAAACGAGTAATTACCTGTGACAAGTCCCTTCCCACATCTCTCTCCCTTTCTTTATCTCCTCTCATTCCACCCTTTGATGGATGCTTGGCCTCCTCTGGAGGGTTATGTAAGAGAGAGAAGCAGAGAACAAGCAGCTTGTGCAAACAGGCATGTACGCCGCAGCAGATACGACCTGCAGTCTGACCAGAGCCAAACCACACTTCACTTGAACTTAGCAGAATCGGTGGGGGAGGGTTGGGGTGGGGGACTGACCTGGAGTATGCCCTAAAATGCTTGTGTCATGTTTGAGGTCCAACCCCGTGATTGATGACCAACCCTGCACTCGAGAGAACGTCACTGAGAGATAAGGAGCTGGTTTCAGTGTTAAAGAAAGAGAAGTTACAGAGTAATGAAAGACTTAGTTTTATCAAGATTTCAGGCTGTTCGCAAGATGAATTGATATTTGATTATTCTAAGCCATTTACAACAATGTTTCATCTGGGATGAATACTTAATAAACGTGTTATTAAATCCTTATCTTAAACCAGCATGGAGATAAAGTAAAAATACTTGGATTGCAAAGTAACATTCCAAAATATGTACGTATGTATTTTAAAGGCTCTGAGATTCCCCTTTTGTGAGTCATTTGTTGGACAAGAAAAAATAAACGCAAGTCTCCCAAAAAAAGGAAGCTGGCAAACATATGTATGTACTGTATATACACACATTTTTTTTATCAGAAGTTCTAAGTTCTAGTTTTAGTCAGCTTTTTACTCAGCTGAACAACTGGCAACAATACAGACTTTTGAACACACTGTCCTTCTTGTCAACAATTACACATGACAGCATACCCTGACTAAGTATGTTCTGTGAAAAGACTTTCTGCAGAGTTCTATGCTGGGCCATTTAGCATGTGATCTATTTCCATTTTTCTCATTCATCTATCCACACTAGCTCTTCAGAATTCTAAAAAGGGGCCTTCAGCAGCTTCACCGTTGAGAAGTGATACACATAGTGCCAATTCAATACTCAAACCCCCTCCGCTCACTGTACAGGCAGCATGTGCCCATCAGCGTATCCACAGTGACACACTGCTGAACACTGAGCACTCCAAAGCAATAACATCAATCACATTTACAGGTCTACCCGACACGGCAGGGTGGCTGTTTACGCTTGCAACTCTAGAGCTCAGACACACTCCCCAAACTCGTATAGCTTGTGTGAAAAAAAACCTAAACCCCAAAAAAACAATCGCCTACTGATTGCATTATGTATTCCATTCTCAGTTTGTTTCTACACACGAGTGTAAAAAACACAATGGCAGGAAATAGAATAGTGTGACAATGATGGGTGCATCACACTATCACCAGATACTGTCCATGACCTTTGTGTATGTGTGAACATGCAAATGTGAAGAAGATGTGAATGTGTGAAGTGTGAATAATATATTTTCAATTCTGACAAACGTCTGGGGAATCCCAAAGTTTATATCAGATCATAATGAATTCTAATTTTTAGAATTAGGTTTTCACTTTTGTCTTAGAAACTGTTCTTTAAGTCTCTGGTGTGATCGTGTGTGCTCAGCGTTCATAGGAGCTGTAAGTGTTTATTGGGAAAGGATGACTCAAAAGGCTGGTGTTTCACACCCCAGACCACAACAAGACCTCAGAACATCATCACCAAACTACAGATTGACTCATTGACCCTTCATTGTTATTCAGCCGTCTTCCTCTCCAACCCTCACCTTTGCTCTTTTTTCTCTTCATGACTCGGAATGGGAGTCTCCGAGAAGATCTTAAGGAGTCCTAAGAGAGATTGTCTACTTTTATCTTTGTGTCTGCTCTTTCCTGTGCTGACCTTTGAAGCACAATAGGAGGAACCACAGTAAGACGCTGTCCAAAACAACCCCTGACCTGCTCTCTGGAGAGGGTCGAGGAGGCCAGCGGACAGCAGGAAGAGCAGGTTCCTGTTCGGACTGGCTTCTACATGCAGACCGTTGAAATCAGAGAGAAAAGAGGAGCTTTTGTCTCCTTCAGACACCGGCTGTTTTTGGAAGCAGTCTGTTCCCAGTCATAGTGACTTTGCAAGTTTGGTTGCTCTCAGACTGTAAGATGGCATTCGCTATGGTGAGTAAGAGAGAGTTTCTGTGTTGGTGAAGTGTAGATGTCAGCTGACCCTTCGTTGGGAGTTTGATTGACAGGCCAACTGACCAATCATAATGCCAAATCTGACTTTTTGTCACAAACGAGACTGGAGAGTAGATTGATGTCGATGGATATAAACTTGAAAAATATTATATTGATGTACTTCCACAGCAAGACACCTTCTGATGTTCATTTATGTTTATGTCATGCTATAACTATTAATGACGAAGAGGTGATCAGTTCAGATACTGCTTGATGCATTGTGACGCATTAAAGAGCCACAAAATGGTAATGATTTTTTAAATATCTTACAAAAGTACAACATTTTAAAACAGAGACTTTGTTTCAGACCTAAAGTTACATGCTTTGTCTTGACGTTGCTATTTAAAGTATATTTTACTACGTGAGAACATGATGTTAAATTGTGAGATCGCCATGGCTTGTGGGACATAACAAAAGTAATGTGGGGGGGGGGGTCTTTTTAAACAGTAAATTTAACAGAATTGGATTTGGAGCTAGCTAATTGTTATGACCAAAAATACTCACAGAGCATGCTGGAAACTAGTAATGTTAGTCTTTTTTGAAGGGCTGTGTCTAAACAGAGGAAAGACTGCAAGTCTGAGGGTGTGAGAAAAAGTTTTCAGATACTCTGCCGACCTCAGCTGGACAGCACTCCAAATCCTCCCTCACTCTTTCTTTAACACGCATGCACTGGAAAAGCAGGAGTTCATTTTTAATTTGACAACAAAACGACTTTGACGGGCAGACGGCGGGACGCGGGCCCTGGCTCTGTGGGCAGCTCACAGGAGATCTGATGAGTGGCAGGCCTTTTAAACAGCCCAGATTAACTCTAATCTCCAAGAGCCCTACCTGGAGCTCCATCTCAACCCCCCATAACCCTGCACGCTCAATGCCAAACCATTCAATTGCTGTGCATCCTTTGAATAAAACCAAGATGCTTCAGAATTACCAAATCAGCACCCCGCCAGCCCTCAGAAAAACGAAAAGTTTTACCCCCGTGGTTAGTTCTGAAATGCAACTGTCTCTTTGCCGATGAAGACATTCATTTCCCCCCTTCATAGACGGGGCAGTGGAAATTCAGAGTGTTGCTTCTCATGTCTTTCTGAAAGGCTCGGGACAGGCCTCAAAGGGAAAGCACCCTGGAAAGAGCTCTCGAGGCTTTTCACTAAAGGAGGACCCAGAGAGGGAACAGGGGTTCTTCTTGCGCCTGCTCTCGCTGGGCACATTGAGAGGCTCACAATGCCAGGAGCCAGTGCATTACAGTAAAGGGGGCCGCTTCTAAAATAGAGGGGCTGAGAGGGAGTGCCGCTTTCTCTGGACTCCAATAGTGGCATTCGCAATCTGCCACCCTACAGTCAGCCTCTACTCCATCTTGCCATTGACAGCTAACTGTTCCATAAACAAGGACAAATCCAGCATGAATTCCACAGCGCCTGGCAGACGTTGCCCTCTCTCTAGTCTTTTCATGATTTCGCTCTCTCTCTCTGTTTCGGTTTCCCTCCCTTCACTTAGTCTTTTGTTGCAGGGATCCCTGAAAGGCTGTTTTTCCCTCGTTTTTTTTCTCTCTCTCTCTCACTAGCCTTCTGTCCATCTTTCAATCATCTCCTCTCTCTCTCTCGCTGATCTCTGTCATTCCAGGAGAGGGAACAAAACTCAATGGGCGCACGCTAACGAACAGCATTCCAATAAAGGCTCTTTAGCGCGGCTGCTGAATGAAACTTTGGGATTACACCCATCCTTAGGGCCCCTGAAACACACAACCTGTTCTCTTCCACAAAACAATGCACAGATCCACACTTTCGCCTTGATTTAGTGACCTTTTCTGATAGAACACATGAGCACAGAAGAGAAGTTAGTGTGGGCAGCTGCAAGGCTGAGCTACAGGGTTTAAATCCCCACAACAGAGAGATACCACCCAACCTCACCAATCCATTTCGGTTAGTAACAGATGCTAGCCGTTATTGGGCCCAGGGTGACATCAGGTGGGGATCATTTGGTGAAAATATGGATTCTGATTGCACGTGGAGTTCAGAGAATACTGTATTTTGAAGAGTGATGCTTATCTATATAATATTTGCTGGTTCTTACAGGATACCAATCATTGTGGTATCAAATTTAAAGGGTAATTAGACCATTTGGCTTAGTTCCTCTAAGTTGATGGCTTATTATGTCTTAACCCTGGAGTTTTGCAAGGATCCATTTATAAGAGTTGATATGGAAACTAGGTGTGTCAAGTAGAATGGTTGATCTAGCACTTTATTATATTTTCACATACTGTAATCACATTTATTCCAACATGGTGTGGAAGCAACATAACTTTAGGAGCTAAAGTTGAAAAATTTTCCAGCTATAAGATATAGAATGAAATTTAAAGTTTGCATTGATAAAAACATACTAATCCTTCACATTAGCTTTATTAGGAAATCCAAGTGAAAAACTGAACATGCCAAAAGTACTAAGTGAAAGATGTTTTTGGAAATATCTCTTTACTGGGGCAGAGTCACATACTTTATTATACATATCTCACAAATATTTTCCAGCATGTAAAATATGAAACACTATTCTTTATTAATATTCCCAATAAGAACTTTGTTATGAATGTTATTATACATTGTAGTATATAAAATTAGTCACACTTTATTTTAAAGTTTAATTTGTGCTATTAACAAACCATTAATTACAACTTTTGCCTCAATAAACTACTTACTTATTCTACAGTTAGATAACTGTTAAGCTTAGGTGTTGGGTAGTATTAGGCATGTAGAATATAGGCATGCAGAACATGTGCTTTTATGAGTACTAATAAACAAAAATGTTAATAATAAACCTAAACGTTACAGTTAATAGTGAGAATTGGTCCCTATACTAAAGTGCTACCAAAATGATATATCAATACTTTTCCAGGCATAGCTAACATTGTTCATGTGTTTCACGCAGGTGCTTTAAATAACTGCAATATTGTTTTCATTTTTGTGTAGCAGTGATTTATTACAACCAAACTTCTGAAGATCAAGTTCACACATGCTTTTGCATGTTTTATACACTTTTAAATCTTTTTTTTTAAAGCTGTTAGAATTTTCCAAAACAGCAAAGAAAATGTAACATTCTGTACAACAAACTGAAATGTGAAGAGTGGACATTGTGAACCACCTGTTTTCTGTATCGCCCACTCACCCTTTTTTACGCTCTCTCCCTCAGTGTGTTTGGGGCTGCTTTGGAAACAGCTAAGGAGTCAGATCACAGACTTTGGTTGCACAATGTCGTTCCAAGGGCACCATGGGCCCCTGTCACAAACACACACACACACACTGGCCCCCTTAAACCCGGGCGATCACTCATGCAAGACCAGGGCGCTCTTATGTACACATCTGCCATGCTGGGCAGTGTGGGCAGAGAGACAGAGAGAGAGAGAATAGGAGAGGGCACTGGCTTTAGGAGGCCAGGCAGATGCCTGCTACTGCTGCCGTGGCTGCCATGGTAATAGCCTTACAGTGTTTACTGCCCCCCAGTAGAGGGTTCGGGACCCCCATCCCCTCCTCTGTGTCATTCTCTGTCTCTCGCTCCTTCTAATGTAAATGACTCACTGTGTTAAAAAAGGAGGGAGGTGTTTTGTGCTTGCTGTTTTTCTCTTTCTTTCTAGATGTGTGTAGGTTGAGTTCTCTGTGTGTGTAGG
The DNA here is from genome assembly GCA_032353835.1 of Enteromius viviparus. Lineage (NCBI taxonomy): Eukaryota > Metazoa > Chordata > Actinopteri > Cypriniformes > Cyprinidae > Enteromius > Enteromius viviparus. Next base: position 11,774,424 of record JAUCNO010001053.1, read on the forward strand.
GTCAGGTTTATGGTGGCAGTCTTTTGGAAATAGCCTTTGGCTGTGAGGGTTCTGGCGGGCTCATTTCGATGCCTATAGAACGCATTAAAGCCAGAAACATACTCTGTGGTATTATGCAAATACAGGTCAACGAACTCCAAGTATGTGGTCCCATTATGAAGTGTGCAATTTCTTTGCTACTAGTGTCAACAAACATAATTACAAAAATAACGATTGTATCAAATAGGTTTCTTGAACAATCTCCCATCTGCTGTTGATTTGTTGGATTCGATGAAAGGGATAGTTCGCCCCAAACATGAAAATTCTTACCCAATCTCACGAATGTGCATATAAATAGTATGCCGAATAAAAATGAAAACTTGTGGTACAGATACGCAAAAATGGACTTTTTAATTGGTGTACTATTTATATGCATTTTCAAGAGACTGGGCTGAAAAATTAATTTACGCACCCTCAAGTTGTTCCAAACTTGTTTGGATTTCTTTCCACTGTTGGACATAAAAGAAGATTTTCTGAAGAATCTTGGTAACCAAAAAGTCGACGGCATCCATTGACTTGAAAAAAACATGTCATTGGCTACCGTCAGTTGTTTGGTTACCAACATTCAAATACTTTTGAACTAATCCCTTTAATACTAGATTTTGCATGATCCTACAAAGTATTTTAAATGATGGGCTATGCCATATAAATAAAGTACAATAAAACATGACTATTTCCACGCCTATTAAAAACAAATAGAAATTCTGGAACTTGCAAGCTTAGCTAACTGCTAACCAACCTAACTGCAATCTTATTTAGCTATCCATTTGGCCTTCTATAGCACTGCTAAAAAGATAACAAAATGGCTTTTCTGAAGATATCATACTAACATACTACATTTTGAACATACTGTACATTACAGGTGGCTGCCTCTTAGGGTATTGGATTCAAATCTTGCACAAAACCACAACCACAAGCAAATGATTGCGAATGATGCCAATTTGTGTCAAGATAAAACATTTCCTGACATACTTGTCTGATGTTTTCCTTTTCTGAGAAATGAAAGGTAGAGGGAGGAAAGACTTAGAGAAGACTAAAGTATACCTGCTTTGGTGTGGTTGTACCATGTGAAACTGGTTTCAAATAATACAGCAAATATCAGCTATAGATCTGACATATTTCTTAGAATAAAGACTGTAACATATCACAGAAGAGAGATATGCAAATTGCAAAAGTCCATCTGTTCTGAGATGCATAGTACAATCAGTAAATATCAGTATGGAAGAAACCTTAAGCTATTTTAATGGAGTAGCACACATTAATATGCCCTTAACACCTGACAGGCATCACTGAAATAGGAGTCATGAGATTTTACATCTGTACCTGTGACAGCGTGTCAGATATTTTAGCTTTCCATACTGGCAAATCCACCTAAACCTAGTAAGTGGTAGTTAATATCTTGCTGACCCAAGAAACCAGCAACTAGCTGGTCCAACCAGTTCTAGTTTTCGGAAAATTGTAGCTGGTCAAACAGCCAGTGATAAATTTGTCTAACTTGTTTGGACCAGCTAGAAACCAGTTATAGTTCAGGATTGTAGTTTTTGTGTTTGCTGACCATTTTTACAAAGCAGGAGAGCAATTTGGTGGTTACATCTGGTGGACATTAGCAAATCTTCTGCTGACAGCTTTTTAGAAATATTGCATACGTATTGCATGAGCTTTATTTTAACAGGGTGGTCCATGGTCACATCACAGTACTCTTTTGTAAGTATGAGATGGAAATGCGTATGTGGGTGTAAGTGTGCATGAATGTCAACATTTGAGGGGATGTGTGCTAAAAAGCGTATGCCTCAGTCTATAAAAAAGCAGGTGGAAAGGTCCACCTAAAGAGGGGTTCAGTGCACCCATCTGCCCAGCTGTGCCTCTCTTTATCTCCACTTCCGGACCCCATCAACCAGCTTTTCCATGGTCTTCACCCTTCAGCCCTAAATCCTCACACTTACACACACACACATACCTTTCACCCACCCCGGCCCATATACTAAAGGCCCATATCCTCTGCCCACTGCTGCATCAAAGCCACACACACTACACCAGACGATCCTTCACTTTAAGACAGGAGGAAGCTTAGTGCCGGAGCTTTTGTCATGTCACTTTTCTCTTTAAAGAGCTATTCTGGAGAGCGCCTACCTATCTCATTCATTTAAGAATCGTAAAGGGAGATTGTTGAGTTTATAAAGGGCTGCTTAGGCAGGGAAGCATTGTGTGGAAGGGGCCGTAAAAATCGATATCCCTGCTGGACAGGACAATAGAGGGCTCTATGGGTGCTTGGCAGAGAATAGCGGGGAGGACGGGGAACAAAGGTGTTTGGGTGAGAGGGAAAGTGATTGTGTGTTACAGGATTGTGATGGATAGGGTTTGAAGGTGTTTGCAAGAGTGTGTGTGTAGGCCTGTTCAAGATCGAACAGAATGACAAGGAACACAAAAGTACTAACGCTTACAATGTCAAGTATCAAGATTAATGTTGTTCTTATTTAGGGTTACGGATTTGAAGAAACCTTGAGGCATTGATATTCAGAGAATTACCTAGTGTTTATGCTAATCTATGCTCATATAATTTATGTTATAGTACAATCAATTTACAGTCTGTAATATTCAGTAGTTCCTAAAAGATACAGTTTATACAACTGAAAATACAGGCCAGCCAGAGCTGACAGATTGTATAGTATATTAGACAAAGACTTCAGATTATGATTCCATCTATTTTGAGAATATCAAACACGCTTGGGTAATTTGAGCCAATTGTAACATTTGCCATGCATCTCCTATCATGGTTCTCTTTGAGTGTGTTCGGCACAACTTGAAAGTATAGTAGCGTGTAAGAAACAGTTGTTTATTGTATGATGCCCAGTTTTTCTCTGTAATCATTTACGAAGTTGGCAAGTGTCTGATTCTTAGTGTTTTAAAATCTGAACAGATGTGTAGTGTAGTGTATTCCAGAATTGTATCAGCAAGTTCTGTAATCATTTTAATAAACATCCTAAACCACCCTAAGCTGGTTTCTGGTCTCACAGCTAGTTTCGAATGGTTTAGGTGGATGCAAGGTTTCTCAGCCTAATCAAACTGGGACACCAAGGTAAGACCAGCAAACCAGTTTAAACATTATTTTTATTATTTTATTTTTGTTAACACTTTATTTAGATTAATTTAGATTTTATTTAGACATTCTACTAACAGTAAGTAACTTTGCAACAGCATGTCAACTAGCAGTCATTAGAGTACACTGTCTGATTAATATCTTCTAACACTTTATTTCAGAAACTTTGCAAGAATAACTTATTCTACTAGCCCTAAACTTACCCTAACATTCTACTCTGAGAGACATGCCAAGTACAAGAGTAGTTATTGTACTTGGCATGCAGTTACAAAGTTACTTAGTTAAAAAGTGGACTATCAAAATGAAGTGTAATCTTTTTATATCAGCTGGAATACATTTACATTTGTTGATGGCCAATATGCTGTGTTTGATTCATGAGAGAATGCAGAAATGTATGACAAAGGCAATCGAAATTTCTTTAAGTTTTAAGAAACAACTAAAAGAACCAAAAGAACCAAGCTGAAACCTCTTCAAAGGATAATTCTGCACGGCTTATTCTTTGAACCACATGCTACATTCTGACAAACGCTTGAAGAGTGAACAAACCGCAGATCTGATCCCAGAGACGGTGATAGCATTAGAACACCATGCTCTTATTTGTTCCCTGTTAAACGTCACACATCAGGTTTAGTCAACCGCAACGGTAACAGTTAGTGTCATTGCCTTTGTTTTGCTGCTGATCTTGCTCTGAGCGTGTAAACTTGCTCATTAGAATATAGCATTTGCTGTGTTGCAAAAGCTAGCATAGCGTAAGCATAGGTGTACACCTAAATATTTCATAAACATTTTTATTACTTGTAAATCTCATTTAGTTAAAGGCAGGGTATGCGATTTTTTTGAAAAATGCATTAAAAAAGATTTGTGCTCTTTAGCAAAAAAATAAATAAATTTGAGCCAATCAGCAGTAATGGGCGTGTCTATTAGTGAAGTGGAGGAGACAGTGTTCAGTGAACGGCCGAGCAGAGCGACAGAAAGATAAAAAGCAAAAGAGTAAAATGCCTGCAGAACAATAAGGCAAGTGTAAATATGGTATCAGCGTTCCAGCGCTGGAGAGTGAAAGGCCTGCGATCGGACACTGAGGTTGTTTTGATAGATGAGTTACACTGGATGTAATAAAGCAATGCAGTAATGCAAATAATTGTATTTACCCAATATATCTTTTAATTATGCCGATAATTCGGCATATTGATGCTAAGGGTTTTGTATGTAAAACAACGGAGGACCCTTCGCGTCAAAAAGTGATGAAAAAGGGGTACCCTGATCATCAAAATGCGACGCAATGGGGTCTTCACGAAGCGTTAAAATGTGACGACTTGGGAGTGAGAATGCATTGGAAATTCATGTAAGCGCATCATAAATAGAACGCAGTCTGTCGGAGATTCGCCACTCGCGTCCCATGTAAGTTAGCATCACTTATTATAATGACCACTTGTGGCCTGTGTAGACGGTGTAACATTTGTACTGCTTTGTTTCACAGAACTCGTTAACTGGGTTGCTTACATATGTGTGGGGTGGAGCTATCAAAGGGGCAAGACCCTTTTGAGGTTTGTTTTGGTGATTTCAAATATCAACATTGGCTTCCAGAATTCAGTGTAATGGAAAAATTGCCTGGCATATGTGCTTTAAATTTTGTTAGAGTATAATTATATGACGCAGTTAGCTTAGCAACATGCTAACACCAAAGGTAACTGTGCAAAATTCCCTGCCTCACGCAAGCGCAAGTCAAACTTGTGATTAGTGATATGGAGTTAATTCCTTTAAAGTCCTTTAAAGGTATTGTTGTGCGTTAATATTTCCAAAAGTTACAATGTTCGTTATCATTGTAGATGTGTTTCAGAGTGTGTTATAGCATAATTCAGTTTATTCTACCTCAGGAAAACGATTGTTTGCAATCAAAGATTATAATTTGCATTTATTTTTAATTTTTAATAATTGTAAAAAAGTATAGCTTTGTCATCTCATATTATCACATGTATATACCATCCTTATCTGTTCCCCAACAGAAGCCACATTTTGTGCATACCCACACAAAATCAATAAACCTTGAGATTGGACATATTCACTCTGGAGTAGCTGCAGTTCTTTAAAACCAAAGAATTAGGCCAGCTGAGTTCCAACCATACAACTGCGCACAGAATATCCCACAGTAACACTAGTAGTTTTCGAATGCTGTTTGTCTGTTGCTACCTATTTTCAGTATTCTACTCACTCGACTCACTCTACGATGCTGTCAAAAAGCTATCTTTTTAGACACTACCAGTCCCTAGTTGCAACACAGCCTGTGTGTTTCTACTGCACTGAAGATCTCAGTTAATACATGAGTTTTTTTCACAAAAGGAAGTCAGTGCGGTAAGATAAAGTAAGTTGCTATGTCGCCACGTGTGTTGCTGAGCCGAGAAACCTCAATGTGCGTAATTGATATCAGGTGCACAAAAAACTTCACTGGTGTGTACAGATGAGAATGCAGATTAACTACCAGCTGCACACACAACAACACATTCTGCGGGTGTTGATGCGCTGTGGCTGAAGATGAACTTCCTGTACTCACAGGTCTCAGTGCAGCAAGGAAATGTTGAGCATCACCAATGTCCAAAATTAAAAGCGAGATGAAGAAACTGCTTCTAGAACATTATGTTCTGAATGACTGCATGTGCTGGCACACAATTAATGCAGAAAGGAAGTACATGTCCTGTACGTGGCACACTTACTTCTGGCATGAAGCATTTGTTTATGCACGCACTCTGTTTGTATATGTTTGCAGCATTGTTTGTGTTACCAAGCTTATGGAACAAGTTCTGCAGGTCAATAATGCGTTAAATAAATAAATAAATAAATAAATAATATTTATTTTCCTGTATGACATTTGTTTGTTCATTTAATAATTTATTCCACCTGCATATTTATTTAGCAACTTTTAGTTTGTTAAGAGGATGCATGTGGAACATAAATCTAAATAAAAGTGTTCCTCACGTCATGTTAATTTATTTTTAATATTTTATCTTTACTTCAATCTCAATTGATCACTGACGCTTATAATTAATGCCAGCTCTATATTAAATAACGTGTGACAAAGCCACTATGTGTTGTTGGTAAGCAGTTGTGATTCATATTTTTTTATATTATGAGCAATGAGTTACAATTTACAGTAAACGCATTTTTTACCTCATTGAGCAGACCCTGTTATAATGTGTGTGCGCTTCCAATATCTACCAGTAGGGCGGTGCTAACAGGTGAATGCTAGCAAGCCAAACCTTGACCGCGTAATATTTTTACAGCACCACTGAACCACAGTGTTTACACTTTTAAAAGAGATCAGTTTATAAATGCCTTATTCATGGTTGTCTGTGCATATTAAGCAAGCGTTTTAACAGAAAATATTGCATCACCCCTTAGTAATCTATCATATTATGATTTAGCTATGCAGCTTTGCATAAAAAAAAAATCCATACGTATTCATTATTCATCCACATTCCATCACTTTGAATTAAAGCTTTCATAAATGAATCAGTGTTTACTTATTTATTGATTATTCCGCAACATTGCACACACTTAAAATGAAAATCATCTTTCCGTGACCTTATGGCCAGGCATCTGAACTCCGAAACCCCAGACACTCGAAGCAGGCGGGGGGCTATAACAGTGGTTTTGGAGGGGGTGGGGGGGAATGCTGGCATGAGAATGCACCTGTCCCACAGAGAGGGAAATGCTGTTGCGCTTAACCAGAGTTGGCAGTATTTCGGCTCGATCTGCTAACGCTATAGTGGCCCGATGATCCCATTAGTGGCTGGACCGTGTTAGAAACAGAAGGAGGGGCCCCACATCCCTAATAAAGCATTGAGAAACATCCCTAAATCAGCTTTACCCAACACGGCTGACTAACGCTTAAAGATGGTATCATACACACACTATAGAGATGCGTCCAACAGAGGTTCAGTTCAATGGAGGTACTGCAGAATATGGGAAAACAAGGCATGCTAAGGAAACACAAAGTGTTAAATGAAACAGGCCTCCAGCTAATAGGGCCAAAGAAGGCCAGACACCTGGAAACAAGCCTCTGTAAAATCTAGATGGAATAAACACTTTAAAATGATATTGACTGCCACACTGAGAAAAGACATACTGTTTCTGGTGCCTATATAGTCAGCTTCTGAACACCTTATTGCTGTTTTGATGTATACCTGTACCATTTAGAAGTTTAATTCAATAAGAGCATGTATATGTATTTATTTTTTAGTTTCTGATATGCATTAATACTTTATTCAGACTGATAAAAAATAGACTACTTTCTCTTTACTTTGTCCATTAAGGTACTTTATTAACATTTTATTTTGAGTCTACTTTAGACATTCTACTAACAGAAAGTGACTTTGCAACTACACGTCAACTAGCAGTCATTAGAGTTTTAGCAGATTGTCTGCTTAATATCTTCTATCCCTTTATTGTGAGTCCACAACACATACTGACTATTAGAATCTTTTCAAGCATATGTCAGCTTACTCTACCAACCCTAAACCTGCCCTAACAGTCTACTCTGAGAGTTAGAAGACATGTGGTATTAATGAGAATTACTTGACGTACAGTAGTTACAAAGTTACTCAGTAGTGGTCTTGATAGTGGACTATCAAAATAAATAGTTACCTGTTTTTCACTTTGGGATGCATGAAATAATGGAAGTTAAATGTTTTTATTAAGTGACAGACATTCACACTGGAATGCAAACTATCCATAAAACATATGTTTTAGCACATCTTGGTTTGAGTGACAATCGTAATCTTGTGCATGAGTGTGTGCTTGTATGTAAGCTGTTTTGTGCCAATGTGTGCATGCACATGTAGTATATGCATGTACTGTATGTGTATGTGTGTGTGTGGACAGGGTGCTGGTCGACCTCGAGGATCAGAGCCACAGCTGCAGACACAGTAACCCAAGCTTCGTCTGGAGGCACCAGTCATCCAATACACAATCCATCCATCTCTCTCATTCCCTCGCTTTCACCCCCCCATCTCTCTGACAGGCTGTGACCTGCATCCGTCCCACGCAACACTCCTCTCCCCCGGGTCACCATCCACCCCCCTTATGGAACACTTAATTCTTACGGTAACAAAACATGCTGTAGCTTGCAATGAACTCCACGACACACATATATACACACTCATTTCCCATTGCATGTCCTTTCAAGAACACTGTAGTGCTGTATAACTATTTGCAGACTGGGGAATTTTATAAGGTGTGGCAGGAATAAATTGGCATCAGTGAACCAATGGAAATCATCATGTTTACGTAATTAGCAAAGTCTACATGTAAAGTGTCAGCAGAGCTTTTTTTTATAGCATTCCTAGAAATGGATAAGCAATCCTTTGCGAAAGTTTATTTCGCTGCATGTTTGTTTCTGAAATATTTTGGCTAATTTAATTATGCTTTCAGCTAGCTGTAAGTCTTTTCCTCAAACTGACATTTTCTCATGCTTAAATCCATTCCACAGACTTCAGCAGATTTTCCTCCTGAAATCAGCTCAGCAAATTCTGAATATTTGACACATTCTGTCTGGGCCTTAAGATGAAAGGAGAAAATCTAAAGTATGGTGCAGTTGACTTTACCTCCCCCAACAGGCCATCTTAAACCTTCACATCCTGATTCCAGTGTACCAATTGTGAAATTAGTTATATTCAGTTTGTCCAACCATATACACAGTTGTGTGTGTGTGTGTGTGTTCAAAACTGGTCTATATAGGACTGATGTTGCTAATCAACAGTTAAATCTGATCTATTTGCCAATCAACTTGAACTTCAGTTGCACGAGACAATCAGAGGATTTCCAAAAATCAAATTAAATTTAGATTTCAAACCCCCTGGTTTTGAATCGAGTTTGTTACATTTTTTCAGAAAAACGAACACGATACTAAAATAATGTGCAGATATTTTTTTTTATTTTTTTTTGCAGATTGGCAGCGTTTGGATACAGCAGCATAGCTGAGGTGCTGTGAGTGTGTGTGTGTGTGTGTGTGGCTTCTATGTCATTACTCAGGGTCTATTTTTGCCTCCGTTGCTCTAAAACAGGCCTACTGGTCTATGTGGCTTTCAGTGACTATAGCCATGACCCTAGTCATGACTGTGTGTGTGACCCTAGGTAGTCTGGTAGGCTGACTCACTGCGAGTCTATGCTGTCTGCTGTTTCAACACCTGTCCATCTGCCCTGATGGCTAAAAACAGCATGGATGTGTGTTTGTGATGTCTGCCTCTCACCTAGCTAGGCTAGCATACAGACAGTCAAGGAATCTGTTGTGTGGACAAACAGCATGGCCAAGGCCATAGTTACATACGCACACACATTACCCTAACCAAAACGTTATTAGCAGAGAGATGCCATCCTGTTTCCATGGCTTAGACAAAGAGTCGGTAAAGGTCAGAAGTTGTGCTGGTTTACTTTTCATCGGCGAAGAAACGAGGAGCGAAGACAGCGTGTTTGTGTTAAACCTCGTGCTGTGTGTGCCAAGAAAAGCTTTCCAAGTAAAACAGATGCATCACAAGAAAAACTGGCCCAGTTACTTTGCAAATACAAAAGCACGAACCCCACCAAACTAACAGTGCGCTGGTCTGACAATAAAAGATAGAGATAGACAGATAAGATAGAGAGAAAGAAGGACAGAGGGAGTAGAACTGTGACAGAATTTCCATGGCCCACTTTTAAAGACAGATGACCACAGCGCCACCTAGTGACAGTAAAGCCAAACATGCTAAAGCTCATTCAACAAATCAGATCTCTTTAATATCTCTGTTGTTTTTCCAAGACAGCGCTGAGATTAAATAGAGAGAAACGTCTCTTTCCTGTGTTTTTTCCTTCTGAGACCAGGTGTTTCTCTAAAGTTTCCATCTCAATGTCTCGAAAAACTACCTGTATGCTATTTTTATTCCTAGGAATCCATTCAAACATTTAAGGTTAAGATAAATTAACACTTTTACTCTAAAACACATTTATGCTCGAAAGGCACATTAAATTGATCAAAATTAACATTAAAGCTATTGTAAAAAATAATATACACAGCACAAATGCCTTCAATGATAATAATAAGATTGTATATATATATATATATACTGTATATATATATATATATATATATATATATATTTATTTTTTAACTTTTTTTTTTTTAAGGAAATATGTTTCAATTTAAATGTTTTTTTCCTTCTACTATGTTTAAAAACTTCAAAGTTCATTGATAAAGTGACTACTGGAAATACCAGTATAGTTCAGTAGAGTAGAGTTAGTGTAAGGAAATAGCAAAGTTTGTGAATAAGCTCTCTGAATGGCGTCCCCCCTCAGTGGTCAATGACGGGATACTGGCTTGGCAGGAGATGCTGTCGCAAAGATTACTGTCGGCCCACTGGGCCATTTGAGAAAGCAGCCCCCTCCAGACAGACAGACAGACACACACACACTGCTTCACTGGGCAGGCAGCCTGGTGTGGCTGAAACTCAACTCAGCTCTGTCAAGATTATTCACTCTGCTTTCTTTCTTCCTCTCTAACTATCTCTTTTCATCTTTTTGTCTATCCGTCTGTCTGCTTTCCCCCTTTTGTCTCCGTTTTTTGTCTGTTGCATTAATCTTACAACCAAAAACATGCTCTCTGAAAGTACAAATCATTAGCATGGGGTTTGGCCGTATGAAACCCAAATATCACTCTTGTTCATTAACTTTAAATTTGCACCAGTGACATCAAAAAAAAAAAGTCCGTCCCTCTAAAAACTCATCAAATCAATAACAATCACAGCTTTCCAGCAACCTCTCTCCCCAAACGTCCCTGGTCCTTCGCTCTCAGAGAGGGGTCCCACTGTGAGCCTGGCTTAGTTTGTGGCTACGACCGCTAGCTTGATGAGTTTTATTCAGTTCACCCCCACCTCCTTCTCCTCCCTCACACTCTCACTTTCTCTCCTTTTTTTCTCTGCCATTCTTTTTGAGCTCCTCTAATCCAATTTGGTAGGCGCAGGGCGGTTTTTAGGCTGTGGTGTCTCTTGCCCCCGCTGGGCCGAGTTTCCCTCGCTTACCCAGCTGTCAGGAGTTATGGAGGGGGCAACAATGTGGCCCGAGGAGCCGTTCCCTACGACACTGAAAGGGCCTCATTGTCCAGGATCTCCATCAGTGCCATTAATTATGGGCCGGAGAGCATGTCTCTGACTTAGAAATGAATTCTCTCTCTCTGTCTTACTGAAAAGCCAGTCTGACCACTAGCTGGAGTCTTCACGCTTTAGAACGCCAAACACACTCAAAACAAAGGCGCAAACAAGGATCGTGGACATCATTAAAGTCTTTTCCAATCTTTTTATGAGTTTTTTTGCTTTTCATCAGCGGCGAAGTGACAGGAAACCATGAACGGGAAGTGGATCGCGCTCAGGTCTCTAATGAAATTCTCCATTCTTAGAGTAAATATTTTCAGATGTATTCTGTTTACATGGGCATATTTACTGAACTACTCACACAAAACACAATGGGAGGCCTGATACTGTGATAAGTCATGAATAAACAGCTTGAGATCTGGAAATAATGCAGGACAGAAATGTGACTAAAATCACTTTTTAACAGGCGAAGTATAAAAAGAGTTTTACTCGGACCGTGAAATGCAACAGCAGTATGAATTGAAGAGAAACAATCTCTCTCCAAAATCTGTTGTGCATTGCAAAAAAATATACATCGTTATTTAGCAGCAATCATATCTGAATGGTTCACTGGCATATAAAAACCATGTACTGGGAAAGCAGGCTAGCATATATTGACTCATAGTAAAGAATCTGAATGATATATAGACAAAGTAGATTGTATCACGGTGGTATAATAAACCTAAGGAACATTTACTTACAGTCAGGCTGTCCAAGTTGTGTATGGACTTGTTTCTATATGGGAACAGATTTGGAGAAAAACATCACAATAATCCACACCACTCCAGTCCATCAGTTAACATCTTGTGAAGTGAAAAGCTGCATGTTTGTACAAAAATAAAACCATCTATAAGGTCTATCTAAAGTATGATTCAATAATTCAGAATGCTTTCAGGAGACTTGAACGTGATTTAGGTCCTGACACATGGAAAAGTAGTTTTTCATTCCTTTATGAAAATGAACCAAGTTTGTACTACAAAAAACAAACAAACGAACAAAGAAATCATCTGAATCATGTTTAAAGTGCCACTTTTATGGATTTTTGAAAAATACAGTAACAGCAGCTCTAAGTAAAAGAAATCATCCTGGAAAGTTTTAAATCTGAAAGTGCACCGTGTATAAAGTTATTGTCTCTCAAAAGAACGAGTCGACTCTGAATCATTGAAACGAGACATTTTTAAAACAATCCCAAGCCATTTCATGTCAATGTCAATATGAAACATTATCATCCACTTTTTGGTTTGAATGAAAGTGCAACATTTGCCTCAAGGTTTAGCTTTTGGAGCTGTAAAAATTCCAGTTTCTCCAGTAAAACTGTAAACAAAGCAGCACGGCGCTCAGAAACACTACTTGCTCTGGCATTACAGGCATGATAAGATTAAAAAAAACACAAAGGAGGGGTTTGGAAAACTGAATTGTTGAGTGAATCGTTTGCATATAACAATGAAAGTGTTTTTGACAACACAGTTTCACTACAACTCGTCACATTTTGACGCTCGGTCAAGAGCCTTTTGCGTTACATTTTGAAGATCAAGGTACCCCTTTTTGGTCACTTTGGAGTCCTCCATTGTTTTAAATAGGAAACAATATAAGCGTCAATATGCTGACGCAATATATTTTTTATTTCATAATTAAAAGATAAATTGAGTAAAAACAATGGCATTATTGCATATATGTAGGGGTGTGGTTTTTTAATATTAAACATGTAAAACCCAACCCCTGCTCCTAAACCTATCATCTGTCAATAAAACACAAGATATAGCAAACAGACACAACCAGCGTCATCATTTATTTCCAAGTCTTTTGAGGGAGAACGATTGATTTGTGAGAGGAATAGACGCGGTCGCTGACTGTCATACTTCCTGTGTGCTGCTGCAGTCTGTGCGCAACTACAAAAAATGCAGCTACAAGGATCCTTACGTCCACGTTGCTTGTGAAATACTATTGGCTCGTGTATCTCCTGATCGATTGCGTCGATTTTTTCTGAATGAGATGTGAGCGCATTCATGGAGCAGGATCATTTTTAGTGATTAAAACATTGTGTTTTACACTCTTCTTCACATAAACACTTCGTAAGGCTTCAGAAGACTTATACTGCTTGTTTATGATTAGTCGTTCATTAAATGTTTATTGTGTAATAAATACCTGTGACTGCATTTGCCTGTGTGTGTTTATATTGTTCAGAGGCGGGTAGGTTTAGAGTAGGGGTGGGGTTTGATGCTCCAATAAAAAAAGTAAAAAATTATAAAATAAATGTATATATGCATGCAAACCAATACATTAAGCAAAACAACTGAAAGCAATGGAGGACCCCTCACGTCGAAAAGCGACTAAAAAGGGGTACCTTGAGCTTCGAAAAGTGATGCAAAAGGGTCTTGACGAAGTGTCAACATGTGACAAGTTGGAGTGTGTTGTTTGCATGTCAACCTGTTGTTGGGGATCCAAAACCAAAATATAAACCTTTCATTACCCCGCACAAATAAGGTAATTAATATTTCACTGTTACAGAAGTTTGATCATAAAATACAATTATCATCAAGTACTTTCCATGTGCCATGCATGACAAAAGATTATTAAAAAAGTGTTACAGGTGTGCATCTTAACACAGAATAATGACACTGACATGTTTTAGGATATGTCAGAGAAAGATATTTTCATCTGAGACAGCTCAAACATGCAATTTAGTCTGGGACTAGCTTAAGCCTTGTCTGAGAAACCGGGGGAAAGTGAAATAAGTCTACAGCAAACATTAACATTAAAAAATAGTTAAAAAAGAGAAACAGAAACACACAGACGGGGAAAAATCGGGGAACTTTTCTTTCTCTTATTTTTTCCCTTGCTTTCTTTCTCCCTCTTTCTCTAATTCTGGTGTTGGCCGTCCTTTCCCTCTGAGAGTTTGTTACATAACTTATTTCCACCTCTCTCCCTGGTCTGGCCATCAGTGTGGCCCTCACTCCCTCCCTTTTCCCTCCAAGCCTTCAACAGCTCGTCAGCTGTGAAATATTTTCAGCCTCGGATCCGCGCTGGAGCGCAGAGAGCAGGCTTCGTAACTGAGCACGGCCTGCTTTTCCTCGGCCTGGTTCTTTGTGTTATCCATTGCCTCTCTCTCATCTTCCACCTCTTTCATTTCATCTTTGCGGCCAACAGGTCAATGCATTAATCAGGTCACTCTGTCAGCGTGACAATGCTCTGGTTTACATCACTGATTGAGATGCCCCCCACACCTCCCCCCCTTTCCCACTTGGGGCGCAGGGGAAGGGCTCCTCACCCCTGGCATGTAAGTGCTGCTCCGCAGGGTAAGACTCAGGGCAGTTATGTCAGCTTGGTGCTCTCATGGACAAAACGTCTTTTAAAGGACAGAGACAAAAGAGGCACCAGAGGGCACAGTGATATAATGAGGAATTAATGCATTATTCATGTGCCAAAGCCACTTTTGAATTCCAATAATTCTAATCACAGATGTAACCATTGATTCAGGATTGGGGGACCAAATGTAATAATTAAAGACCATTGAAAAACCCATATTGGTTAAATACTGAGAGTGCATGTCCACTTCATATACCGTTATATAAATTAAGTTTCTGATGTTGAACGAAGCTTGCGTTTATTTGATCCAAAAAGTGGAAAAAAAGAAAAAATGAATTAAAAAAAATATATTTTTAAATATAATTTATTGTGAATTTTCAGCATCATTTCTCTAGTTTTACAAGAGACAATATGATTCAGGTCCCTGAAACATGGCAAAGTTGTTTTTCATTCTTCTTTAACAAAAATAAACCAACTTTTTACTACAAGAAATAAAAAATGAATTGAAAAATTAAGTAATAATAATAAACATTACTACAGAATTTAACAACACAGTCTCACGAGCGATTCGTACATATTCGTACGAGGTGCCAAATTTGTGACAATTCGTACTAATTCGTACGACCTCACTCGTACAAATTCATACGATTTATTCTAAGTCGTATGTATTTTACGAGATGGCAATTCGTATGAATTTGTACGAATTACCTAAACAACGACAAATCGTACGAAATCGTACGAGTGAGGTCGTTAAAATTAGTACGAATAGCCACCTCGTAAAATACGTACGAATTGCCGTGAGATCAGGATGGAATTTAACCACTTTGTTTAGTTCTAAATATGTTTATGTATGTTTTAATATGACACAAAAAACATGGTTACAACATACTATAATAAAACAATTATTAAAAAAGGGGGAAAATTAGAAAGTGAAATATTATTACAATTCAGTTTTCTAACTGTTCCCTATTCCAACATATATTAAATATAATTCATTCCTGTGAATTTTACGCATCACTACTCCAATCTTATGCATATGCTTCAGAAATCATTCCAGTATGCTGATTTGTCATTCAAACATTTACTATTATTATAAATATTGAAAACAGTGCTGGGGCCTTTAAGTTTAGAAAATAAGATTACATCCGTTAGTCTGACTTATTTTGAAGCAAATCAACTGACAATGCATCAGACTACCTTAAACTTGGCTTCTTTTGTAAACATGCTTTATGATACAGGTATATACTGTAGCAGCAGTATTTATTTCAATTTACGATACAATAATACAACATCCCACCATGCACTTGGCTTGTCCATCTATAGTGTGGCAAATGAACTAAAATGCTGGGTTTGATTTTAATTTTTCTAGACTCATTATGTGATTACATTTTTGTTTTACACAAAGGTTTACACTACATTGAATTTATTATGGATGGATGCAGATAGTTAGATAACTAATGTTTTCACACGTCTTGTGAATTCAAACAAATCACTCAGGTCGGATCAAGGACCCTTTATCTTTGATCTTTGGTTCATTTCTGCATCTTTTGTGTCAACTGTAAGCTGTACATACCTGAATGCGAGCCACTATTCAGTGTGTGTTGCGTCTGTCGATGTCGTGTCATAAGGTCACACTGTGGGGGAGGTGTGAAATACTGAGTGATGATTTGAATGTGGCTCTGAATTCTCTCGCAGCTATTTTAATAACATGAGGGGATTTATGATATGAGTTACTGCGTCATTGGCAGGTTATTAAATTTAATTACTAAATAATATTTACATAACACAGTGTTTTATTATCATTCATGACCTGGAGGCTGAGGAAGTCGCCCAGTTGACTTGCAGAGGTGCAGTCTGGGATGGAAAGCTATGTGAAAGTGCGCTGGGAGGTTTCTTTGGGACTTTCTTTTTTATGTCTTTCTTCCTGTTCTTCTCCCTCTCTCTGAAAAAAATAAATTGCACCACATCTTTTCGTTTTAATGCAAGAAATGTTGCAACCAAACAACTCCACACTAATGCCGATAATTGAAATCATGTTTAAGCAGTAAATGAGTTCACAGTCTTACAGAAAACAAGTGAAAATTAAATCCTGCGAGTGCGGATGTGGAACAGATGGAGTTTGGGTGAGACTTCAAACCGAGATCTCAGACAAAATACGTCAGACAAGAACAGACAGTCTAAAAGGCCTTAGTGTTTGTGAAAAGGCACACTGGATTCTCCTAGATGCAGCCCTTATAAGTAGGCCTTAACAGAATATGCAGCTTTTTTCCAGCTGTGATTTAGAGGAATAACTCAATGTAATGGATTCAAGCACACTAAAACTAAGCTGAGATGACAAGGCTGAATTCAGCAGGGCGCTATAATGGGTTTTATAGCACTGTCCAGTTTATGTGTCAGGGAAGAGCTGCTGGACGTGTAGCGTTAAAGGAGGATTACAATTGTATACAACTTTGCATTTTAAAAGTGCGGGACAAAAGCAAAGCGTCCTCTCTCTTGCCTGACCCTTTAATACATGGCAGGACCAAATCCACAGCCCAATGCAAATGAGTGCGTGCCGTGTTAGTGCTAGCAAACAGACACAGGCGCTGACTGCTAATGAGATGGGTATGCTTCCCACTGCGGCCTGTTTCGGGAGGTTTGAGCCATGGAATTAATGACTGCCACATTCCTACAGGCAGGGTGCAGGCAGCTATGGAAAAGACAAAGTGAGCAGAGCGACACACTAATTCACCCTTGGGTGGAAGGGGTAGAGGAGCCTTTTCAGCTCCAGAGAGTTCTGGAAATCTTTTGTGTGTCTAAATGCTGTGTGTTTGTGTGTCATATCCATTCTGGTGCATAGTGGGACATTTCAAAGTGCAGTTTGTCAGATATTTACATACATTTACTGCAACATAACATAATAACTGAATCTACGTAAATGGCCCTGTTAAAAGACACTTAATATTAAGTAAGAATTTTAATTTAACTGCACTGAGGTTTGGTAGTGAATTGCGCTGGATTGTCCTAATCAAGTTCTTTTCATAGTTGATGCAATTTGCAACATTGACATGCTATTGAACTGATTTTAATTAACACCAAATTGATTTGAGATGGATAAGGTGCTATAGCCTTCTGTAGCGCTGATTATCTCTGAATTAAACCCAACTGATGAACTTTTCACAGTTATTGGATTTAACTGAACCAACATTAAACTGACTTTAATTGCATAATGACACAATAATGATAACTTCTAAGAGTTGCTTTACAACCGAATTTGAATATGTTTCGTAGTTTGCTTCAATAATTTTGTTATATGTATTACTATAAAGCTGCTTTGTGTTGTATAAAGCACTAATAAAGGGTGACTTCACTGGCTTTAACAGATCAAAACTCTCATTCAAAAATCAAAAAATTATCAAAAATCTCATTGATTCTTTATATTCTGCAGTGCCTTGTCAGAAACTAATATCTCAGTGGAGATGCAAACCTACTAGTCCTGTAAGGTATTTGGTTTCCTAGCATACTCTGCACATTTAAGTTCTGAAGATTCAGCTTTGCTTTGTTGGTTGTTGCATGCATCTCATCAGTTCAGAAATTCAATGTGATTCAAATTGTAAAGATAACGTACTAGCAGCTGCACTAAACTCTATGCTAAACCTAACCAAAAAAGTCAAGAAAATTGGACAAGTGTTTGAGTATCTTTATCAAGTGTTTACTCGTTTCATGGGATTCATACATATATGGTTAGTAGAATAAGTTGACATATACTTGCAAAGTTTCTGATAGTTCGTATGTTGTAGACCCGTGAAAATAAAATGCTAGAATATATATGACAGGCAGTCTATTAATACTCTAATGACTGCTAGTTCACATGTAGAATGACTAAAGTGGACTATCGAAATAAAGTGTTAACAATGAATCAAACAGCAAGAAGAATTTTCAATTCTCTTAAAGTTTTGAACCAGATAAGTTTGTACAGTTTTTGTACAGTCTTCTGGAATATAGTTTAATTTTGTGCGGAATTAAAACAAAAAAACATGATTCATAGGAGCTCTATGAAATGCAAAACATGTTCTGCAATGTAAACCTATGAGAAAAGGGGTATGTAAAATCATGAGCACAACTGTATGTGGTTTGTAAGAGTGTTTCTAGGAGCTGATGTGGGACTGTTTAAAAAAGGAGGGGGTCTTTATGAAACCAAACGCAAAAGCACACTTAATCATTTTGTATGATGAATGTGAAAAGCACTGAGACCAACAGCGGCCTGAAAAGCAAATCTCTCCCAGAGGAGTGGGGAGTGCTTCCAGATTGACTTGTCTCAGGTGTTTCCATGTGGTTTGCGTTGACCCATTTCTCCGTCTGTGCACTGAATAATTCCATGGTTTGAAGGGGGACAGTGAGTTTGTGACTAACGGGTGTCATACTCCCAGAAAAGAAAGTTATAGTCCACCAACAGTATACAGGTTAAAACATTTGTCACCCAGCTACAAATCCATATTTTTCAAACACAAATGCACAAACGATGTGGAAACCCCCTTCTACTTTACTCTTCCAGTAATTCCAGAGAAACTAATTTTGCACTTCCAATTTTGTTGCAACAGTTTGGGGTGTCCCTGTGCACCAAGCAATGGCCAAAAAAGACATGATTTACTAAGTCTGGTGTAAAAGAACTTATGAGGTCTACCAAACGCAGACTTGAATAACACCGAACACATTTAAGAAGGTTAAAACACTGCAGGCAGAGTTAAAAGGAGGAGACATTTTTGCAAACTAGCATTCAAAACACACCAGTTTTTGCTTATCTTTCATTGTTTGCAGAATATTCTCTGTAAAGAAAACTCTGTAAAGATGCCTTCTAAATAAATGTAGTAGTTTATTAACTTCCCTATAGATACTGTACCTAACACTAGGGGTATTAACTTACTGCTAATAAACATGAAGCAAGCTAAAGGTGGCCTGTTTCATAAAACAAGTTTACCAAATAGGTCAGGCTTATTGCAGTTAGTCTGGCTGATTTTGAACCAAATCAACTAGCAATAAGTCAGACTAACTGAAACAAACCTGACTTATTTGGTAAACTTGTTTCATAAAACAAGTTCACAGTATAGGTTGTAGTGCTGTTTTGTAATATCAGACTAGTGGCAGAGCTTTTTCATTAAACATTCACTGATAAATGTAAGGAGTATGAAGACTTGTGTGCATTATTCTTTTAGTTGTTAAAGGAGTCATACAAACCAATTTTCCGCTAGCTTATATGACTCTTTAGGGTCTTAATGGAAAGTTTGTAATATAGTTTGTTTTAAAATTTCTTAAAGATAGTGTAAAAAATTGCTCGTTTTCCCCTGTCAAAAACAGCTCTTTAGAAATTACTCTGTTTTGTGTACTTTCCCTTTAAATCTTCCCTAGCTCCGCTGACTCCGCCCCTCTTTTCCGAGGCACTCACTGAGGATATTTTTTAGCCGTATTCGTAGTGAAACTTGTGACACGCTGCTGTCAATCAACTATTGTGGGAGTGGTCTCTGTTGAGACCAACATGTATTTGAGAATGGCTTAATTTCAGAAGGAAAACTTATTTTTATTACATTAAAACAAACTACTGGTGAATCTTTATCATTGTAGGGTCGTTGTGTACACACACTCCCAACGCACATTTCAGTCCAAACAGCTTGTAAAAGTGCATATAACATATATAATGACCCCTTTAAGGATCATTAATGACACTCTGATTGGTGTCTTTGTGACCAGTCTGATACACCAAAGTCACATTACAGTTTGAGTTTGAATCAGTTTCCCATTAAACCAATATGAGAACAGGTATGAAACAAAACCAAAGGGGCTATATAACAAAAACAAATGAGAGACAAATGAAGAACACTTTTTAAAGGTCAACAGCACAATCCACCCAAAGCCTGACTAAGTTGAAGCATATCCAGTAAGTTGGTCCAAACTGTTGACAGGGTGGTTGATTTAAAAGAAAAAAAAAATCCCATAATTACTCTTTCCAAGCAGCATTTGTACAAATCTCACTATCATGAACAGTGGTTCTAGTGTGTGGGAGATGAATGTGAGTGTGTATCTGATACTCCCCAGTCAATAAGGAGATCTTTGCTAAAGCCAGTCAGTGCCTCGGGTGCTTGTCTCAACATCTACAGCATCTTTCCAATGTCCAAGTATGTGTATGCGTGCATCCAGAATTGAACTAGTTAGCCCTGTCTGGTCTCATCAACAGAGAAGGATCAACAAATGTCATCGTTAAACTAAATACTCATCATCGAAACCGAATCTATTATATGATACTGAAGCCCACCCCTATGAATGAATGAGGCATTTATATAGCGCTTTTACTGTGTATGGCCATACACCCAAAGCGCTTTACAATCATGTGGGGGGGTCTCTCCTCAACCACCACCAGTGTGC
>JAUCNO010001053.1:11860057-11911793 GCA_032353835.1 Enteromius viviparus
TTTACCTTTTTGTTATCCTGTTGAAGAATAAACTTTTGTTGATATTTTACCCGCTGCAGTCTGTCCGCTTCATTACACAAAGGTTCTTTAAAGAACAATTTCTTTCTTACATTGTTTTATAATCTGAAGAAGCCTCTTTTACCAGAAAGAACCTTTTGTGAAATAGAAAGCGTCACCCCATCTCTGTCTCTGTGCGCTGATCCCAGCGCAGTAACTGGCATTTGCTATCAGTCACCTCTAATGACTAAAAAAAACACCTGTCAATAATCAGCTGCACTGGATAAAAGCCCCACTCACCAGAAGCTCAGTTTCTTAGCTCAAGGTAACAACACCAACATTTACCTCCAGTTCCTCTGCCTTGCCCAGAAGAGCGATGTTCCTCTCCATGCCATGTCTGCCAGTCAATGCCTCACCTACCTGCACCGAGCACCTCTGATCCTCAGACCCACCTTGTCGTAAGAGACCTACTTTGATTACTTACCATGATTACTTACCTTGTTAGTTTACCTGTGTTTAAGGGACCGGGTACAGAGTAAGAGAGAGCGATCCAGGGAGATGGCTCACAAGACTGGATACACATCAAAGAGAACCCCTGACTTTTATTCCTTGTCCCGATCCTCTGTTTCTGTTTCCTGTTTGAACTTACAAGTTTCATTATTTCACTCCTGACTCCTGTGCCTAGTATCTGAGCATTGCAGAAAGGTTCTTCAAATGTTAAAGGATTTTTAAGGAACCATCTTCCAAAAGAATAATAATTAAAAAAAAACAATAACACACAACAAAAAGGTTCTCCTAAGGCATTGTGAAGCACCTTTATTTTCTAAGAGTGTACTGTAGATCTGTATATGCAGGGAATTATAAAACAAAGAACAAATGATAAATAACATTTTCCTCATCAGAACAAAATAGCATTTAATGAAACTAAGCAGTAAATACTTTCAGTATATTCTAAGCTACTGAAACTAAGCAAAATAGTATTTACTGATGAAAGTAAATATGATTTAACAATGATTTGACTAACAGCATTTGCCCACAGACACCCAACAATACTTATTTTATTTTGTTATGTATGCGTCTTTTTCTGTTACCATACTGTGAATATGATTAAAACACTTGTGGGGAAAGCTGATAAGTATACATAAAATTTATTGAATTTATTATCTTTCATTTAAAGCATAAGTAGCTATGCATGATGGCATAGACAACACGTTTCTTTCAGGGAAGCTCAGCTGAAGTTGTTTGGTTAGCAAACTAACTAATGCTAACACTTACATTTCAGTAAGTGTAGTAGAGCTATATTTGAAGGACTGGAAGAAACTGGAGCCAGAAACTGAACTCCTCAGGGGCCTGGTTTATTCATGTCTTTTAAAGCGGAAAATATGAAAATAAAAGGATTTTGTGCATAAGCAATAAATGTGGTGGTGTCACGTGAAAAAGCCAAGTATTTCACTTCATTCTAATTTGTATTTTCAAACACCATTAAAACAATATGCTGTTCTGCAGCTAAAAGTCATTTTGGTAAACATGTGATTTACTGTTTCAATAAGACACACACACACACACACACAGTGAATATTGCTTTCAGTGCTTTAAAATTGAAGCTTTTACCTGACTTACTAAAAATAACCATCCTTGTGAATTTATGGTTAGCAAGCAGGTTTAAATATTAAAACATTTTTAGAGAAAGAGAATCTGCTGCCTCAAATTCTTTTCTGATGCCTAACAAGATAAAAATCATTCAGCTGCATAAAATCGATGAAATAAAATCTTCATGTGTGATACGTGAGCAGATATTGCTAGTGCCTTCTAATTAAAGTCTAGAAAAATAAGGTGCTGTGTTAAAACGATGGTTTTTTTTCCTATTGATTTTTCACAGATATTTGACCTGTATTTTGAATTATACATTACATTGTGTTGTGTTTTAGAGATAATGGAAAATCTTAAAAAAATAGTTCACCCAAATATTACAATTGGATGAAAAGCTAGCCATCAAATATGTACAGTAGATGTACAAGTTTGTTTCTTCCTCAGGACAGATTTGGAGACATTTAGCATTGCATCACTTGCTCAAAAAATGACGCCAGTGAATGGGTGCCGTCATGATCAGAGTTTAAACAGCTGATAAAAACATCACAAGTAATCCACACAGCTCTAATCCATCAATTACATTTTGTGATATTGTATATTTACATTTAAATAAAGCATTGCTTCCACCTAAAATGTGGGTCTTCTGTACATAATATTTCTCTCTAGTGGAATCATGGAGAGAAATATACACCAATTAAGCGAAATTAGTGTGAATTTTGATGTAAAAGGACAACAGGGATGAATGTTTACACTAGAGAAAGTGATATTATGGATTTTTGCCCATGGAGCCAAATAAAGTTAATGATGCCTTTGTTTCTTACAAACATGTAGTCGTTTACTTCAT
Organism: Enteromius viviparus; assembly: GCA_032353835.1. NCBI lineage: Eukaryota > Metazoa > Chordata > Actinopteri > Cypriniformes > Cyprinidae > Enteromius > Enteromius viviparus. The sequence continues at coordinate 11,862,489 of JAUCNO010001053.1, forward strand.
CAGATGTTAAATGGTGAATTGGGGTCATTAGAGATTATTATGATGTTGTTAGCTGTTTGGACTGATCATTTTAGGTTGAACCGTTCCTTTAGAAGATAATATCCCAGCAGAAGCCCTACTTTAGCCCTACTTTTTTATTTTCTACAAGATTTACATTTGATTAAGTCTTCATGAACAGTCATATCCATGTGATAGAAATAGTTGTTAATTGTGTGTTTGAAATGTGTGACCTGGTGAATCCTAATGACCTGCAGTAACTGAATAAAGAGAGAGTGATAAAAATGATGATGGATGGGTTAGTGGGTGCGTGGGATGTGTGTTCACACCACACATCAATGCAGGATGGTCGCCTTACTAATAGATCCAGCTGGGATTCTTCAGAATCACTTGTGTCAAGTCTCATAGAGACTGAACTTATACTCACAACAGCAGTAGGCTTAATTAATATAATTGTTGTTTATGAAAGAGGTCGTTTTAAAGCATTAAAGCTAATTGTGCATGCTGTTAGCATAATGAAAACCAATGGAGACCAAACTTATGCCAGTAGATGTATTTCTCTAAATACACAGAGATATGAGGTATTTACATAATTCCTTATACTGCAGAGAAGTCAGTGTTTTATATCTGTCCAGTCATTTACTAATCAATCATTTAGAGGCAATTGTTGCTTAAATTATATATTAATCTTCTTACATTTGGTGCTTAGAGTATTGCTGTATGAATATTATTCTTAATAGGCAAAACATTAGCTTAGTTATAGAATGTGTAGAAGTGGCTTTAGACGTTTGCTGAATAAATAAATGTAACTGTAATAGTCCATAAATTAGAGCTAAAATGTTAAAAGCTGCACAGCTACGATAGAGGTTTTAATACATTATCTTAATGATAGTCACCATATCTCTATTCATTTCATGCTTAGAATACCATGAGGCGTTAAAAAAATAGCTTTCTCTGTATTTTGATGGTCCTTTTAACACATTCTGTTGACTGTAAGCAGGGGCATAATTTTAATCTAACAAGAGCTAATTTTGAAAGGATAATACTGCTAAAATTGTACTTGTAATTGTATAGTTTTCCTGTGGAATTGGGCTACTGTCACTGTTGTCGCAGGTTGTTAGGAGTTTCTACCAGGGGACTTCATTGAAATGTGGTTAGTTTGGGTTAATTTTGAGTTGCAGTCAGGCATGTTATGTATGTTATTATTGCGAAGAGTGACTAAAACATAGAAAAAACACATTGGTATAACAAAACCAAAACTGATATAAAAATGATGCAAAAGATACAACCATGTAATTTTTACTTCCTTTTATGCAGTTTTGAACTGTTTTGTCGAACCGTAGTTTCACAGGATTCAAACAGAGCTCTTCGCCTCTCAAGCACATCTCTAAAATCTCCCAGCCAATCATTAGCTTTAAAATCTCCCAGCATATCAATATATTATTTTAAAGTCAGAACAAAATATTCTTCAAGTAATTGTGCGAAATTATGCTTTATTAAATGAAACTCTGTAAATTTGTGGGAAAAAAGATATCTAAGAGAGATAGTTGACATGTAGGTGCAGCATTACTTATTGTCAACAGAATGTTCAAAAGGGATCATACAAATAAAGTGTTACTAATAATTCAAATGAAAACCCCCTGTGCACATTTAGCTCATAACACTAAGTTATTACAATAAGTTATTCACTGAAAATAAGGGGTGTTAAACTCCTTCCTATAGAGCCAGTCCTGCAGAGTTTAGCTCCAACTTGCTCAACCACCAACCAAGCAATTCCAAACACCTTATATAGCAGGTTCAGGTGTGTTTAATTAAAGTTGAAACTTTAGCCTTCCAGTAATTGAGTTTGACATCCCTGCTCTATATGGCTTATGGAAGATACATATTGTGAATTATCCAAAATTAGCATCTATTTATTTTTTCAAACCAATACAGGGAATTATCTCATTATCTTGGGCTTTAGGCAGTGAAGAATCACTAGATGGATGGCCATATTATTAATGTTATTTATTGTCGAAACATGCATACAGCGGTTGGACAAAATAAGGAGTTTTACCACCATTTGCCTTTAAGCTTCCAACCTTCTTTATTCATATAATTTTTGAACAGTCTATGGAACATCTGCCAGCTCCTTCCTAGGAAGGAATCTTTTTCTCATTCTTTTCTCCAAAACAGCCTACAGTGGTTTGATGATATTCAAGTCAGGTCTAGCCAGGCCAGACGCTGAAGTTCATGTTTGTGTTTCAATTCCAACTGGTGCACCAATATTTTAGCACTGGTGCTTGCATTTAAAAGTCTTAGTTGCAGCTCTTTCCTAGCAGTTGGCTTTAAGGATGAAACAATTCAATTTGATGAAATGGACTTTGCAGCTTTTTACTTTGACTTTGCAGCTGTAGTTCTGTAATGTTTGGACACAATCCTCTTTAGCGTTCGATGGCACCTGTTATTGACTTTCGGTTTTTACCCACTGTTCGTCTTTGCTGATGAAGTCTTTCTATGCTCTGTGTTTGCAGTCGTTATCGTAAAGACTGTTGTTCATCACCCACAGACCACTTCTTATAAGCACAACCTATACCACTTACATACAAACTAGTGAATATAGAAAAGAATAAAAAAAGACAGAAATGATAAAAGCAACATTTGCCTTTTCACTGTAGTCTTGACGTCTACTGTTTAATGTCAAACATAAAAGATTTAGATTTTGGTTGCGCAAAAATGTCTTAATTTGTGTTCTGCAGAATTAAGGTAGTCATACAGAATTGGAACGGGATGAATGTGTGAATTTTCATTTTGTGGGAAAGAACTCAACTCTTAAAGATACCTCTTGCTTAGGGACTCTATGCTTGATTTCAGTTTCAAGTTGGCGATCCTACAAAAATCATGCCATCTCTATATAAATAGGATCCACTGACTGAGATATGCAAATTATTTTTGGAAGCTGCTGAGTGAGAGCAAATGCTGTGCCTCGTGCACATATGGGAAACTAATATTAATCAAGAACAAAAACAGAATTCCCTCGGTCCTGAGGCCATTGCAGCCTACATTGAAGACAAAGGGATTTGATGTGGGCTAAGCATTTGCATAAAAATCAACTATAGTGCGTATATCTCTTCTGACCTAAAATGCCAACAGAAACAGTGTTTGCTGTCTTGCAGAATTCATGCTTCTGTAAAATAACTTTTAGTCAAATCACTTTTTTTGGTTTGTTTAATATTTTAGTTTGATTGGGAATTGTGAAGCATTTTTGACAGCTTATGCAACAACTGAGTTTAGAAATATCAGTCGGTGTATGATTCATCAATTTATCATGCATCCTCAATCCGGTGTGATATCCAACTGTTGCTTGTGATTATTAATAGATGTTTAAATTGTGATCAGCAGGTCACCCGATAAGCACAGATGAAGGAAGTGAAGAGAAAAAAGGATGTTTTAAATTATTGATCAGATGTGATTTATGAACTTCGCACAGAGTGTAAAAGAGGAAGAAGCAAGTCAAAATACATTTATGGTCAGAAGCGTTTATGAAGTCTTCTGGCACCAAACAAACATGGCGTGGTTATGGTGTGTGACTGACTTTATTTAGTATTCAGTGTCACATGATGAAATCATTCTAATATGTTTTTGCTTGGTTCATTAATATATTACACCATAATGTAATGTCTCTGAAAGCAAAGAGAGCTGCTGTCTTTATTTAGGCCGTGTTTGTAAACCGTAAGAAACTAGCTACGTGTTACATACAACTATTTCAGAAGCGATGTCCATAATTTTCCTTTGCTTTTTGATGTTGCAGTCGATAAAGGACGCTCATGTGAGGGTGTAACCTTAGATCTGAATGGCCAGGAAGAATGAAGGTATAACAAAGTTAATATCTGAGATATGAATCAATGTAAGTACTCTAAAATCTGGTCCTAGGGCCATTACCCAAAGGTTCCAATGCGTATTACAAGGGGACTGTGCTATACAGGAAGATTATCCAAGTAACCAATATCCTTCTGTGTGCAGTCTTACATTGTAAACAAAGCTATCAGCGGTACATTAAACAAAACATTAAGGGACACTGGGACCAAAAGCACTTCCAAACAATAAATGGTTAAATTGAAGAATCTTAATATGTTTTCCGCAACATAAACAGTGGAGTTAATGTGTGAGCATACATTTAACACGCTACTCTCAGTGAAAGAAAATGAGAAACGTTTTATTACGGCGGCTATATTATGCGCTGTCAAGTAGCATTCTAATTTTTTTTCTTTTATGGTCTGCAGCTTACATATGAAATTGTGATGTGCATTATATTATTTGTATTACGCATGAGCACAAATCTTATGCAAATTGCAGAAGTGAAACGCTCCAGCCATTAGAGCATGTGATTATTTATTACGCCATTAACAGTTTCAAATGAACACACATAAGACCAGCTGTCAGGGTGTGTGTTCTCTACAATCAGTGAAAATATTATTTTGAGAGGTGAAAGATATGACAGGGTTTATAGAAGAATCAAATCATGACATTGGTTTTTATTTAGCACTGTCCTGCCGTGTGACACTGACAAGCTGTGAGGATGTAGGAACACGACCCTAATAATGTGGCCCGCCAGGAGATGTCACTGTCGTGTGACACCTCAAGCAACTTCGGCTTCGTGAAATACAGTTACTTGTGAGATTTCCATTTATGTATTGCACACTTTTGGATTGTATTTTGGTTGATTAGTCTTTTAAAAACTAAATTGTTAACATCTTATTAACATCTTGTTGTTACTCCTGCTAACAAAATGCATAAAGTTGTAATGCGGGAAAACAGACTCTAGTTCTCTGTTTGCTTTGTTCCTACACTAACTTTTATATTAAATGTAAATGATTGCTTGCTCAATATGCTATGGCCAGCCAAGGACTGTAACACTTTGATGTACTTTTTGACTCCACAACTAAAACAATATAGGCCTTTATACCTACGTTTTCCACAACTGTGATAATAACTCTAACATACAATGTGTTTTAAGTTATGTTTTATGTATTTTTATATCTCTCTTGAATTTGCTGTTTTAATAAAAAATGTCTAATATATGGGCTATATGTATATCAATAATAATAAACATATAAACATATAGCCTATATATATGTGTGTATAGAGAGAGAGAGTTTTTTCTAAATGTTTAAAATTTAATTTACAAAATGTATGTTTCCATTGATGATATTTTTTATTTGTAGCAAGCTGATATACAAATACGAGCATATTGTATATCAAAGTAGACTATATATACATAAGAGTTAATTTGAAACAAACGTGTTTGTCCCATAGAAAGAGAATAAATGGGATCAGGAGAAAACGTCCTTACAGTATGGAAATTCGGAAGTGATCTGTGTTTTGATCATGTTTTATTTTAGCTTGTGATCTTAGAGGGAAATTTGACCCTGTCATGTTTCGGTGAGATGCAGCCGTTCACGACGGACGCATGGAAACGTCAGAGCGGACTGATCGTAAAGACCCGTGTCACGTGACCGCCGTGAACCGAAGAGGTTTGGAAGGTTCGGGGATTCACCCGCTACTTCAACCGCAAGTCCAGCGGAACGCGACGCGCACTTCACGCCATTCACAGACCGTTTGTTGAAACGGAAAGTTAGTTTGTGAGACCTAAGGAGGGGTGGCCTTGAATAAATCTTTTCTGACGAAGCTCAACAGCGAAGCCGTTGTTTTAGAGACCGGAACGCTGCATTGTTAAGAAGAATATAGCGTTTGTTTAGTCCTTTGAGTTTAAAATGGGTGCGATACGCTTCACACGGTGATATCAATTGCAAATGTAGCCTAATCGTGTACCAGGGAAGCTGGCCCAGGACTTCAGTTCCTTCTGAGAAGATTTTCAACTCGTCTTTCGGACTTCATTGGAGAAGAAATCACTTTTCCCATCGGTGCGGACAAGTTATTTGGGCGACGATATATACTAGTTTAACATCGCATAACTTCAGGTCGAGTGCACATCGAAGAACCGGATCTCATCCATAAAATAACGCTACAATTTGACCAAATGTCAAGGTTATAGCGGAAATCCCAAATCGCCACCCAGCTCTTAAATTAAACACACACGCCGTGTATCAGCTCTTTGTGGCCGATGCCTCTGATCTGAGATGCTTCTGTAGATTATTAAACTAACAAGCTCGTGGAGGACATTGGTATTGTGCGGTTGTTATACCATTGCTGGCGGAATCTAAAATCTCTGGATGGACGAAAACGACTGTATTCCATGTTGTGTGGATTACTGAGAGAGAGAGATACGCGTGGGAATCGAGACACCTGAGCCGGATACCTGTAACTTTTCTCTCTCGAAAGCTCTTCATTGCGCTTTCGGTCGCTGGTTGACACGGTCTTTTTTATTTAACTCTCAACCGGTTTGGTATAATGGACGTGATCGCTCTAGATAAAGTTCACCAGCATCACAATCCAACAGATTCTCGCTGGGAATTCGTCGCTGGACTGTAGACGTCGGTCGGGAGATATTTTGGAGGAGCGCTGTTGTTTATCACCACAAACGGGATTTATTCGTGGAAACTACTACGATGTCCGTTATACGCTCTTGGGTGGAAACTCTGCTGCTGTATATGTTCATTTCTGAAGGTAAGTCCGCTTGTGCGGGCTTCATGCCATACTTGTTTGCTAAATCACGTCTCGCTGTTGTGAATGACTGCAGCGGGTTTTAGCCTGTATGTTTGGATGTTGGGCTGCAGTGGATTTTACAAGTCTTAATTGGTAATTCAGCACGCATACACTAAAGCGCAGAGCTGAAAACAACCCGAATTGAACCCTTGAAGTTCTTGTTTTCTTGCTGTCTCCAGGCTCCATGGGCAACGGAAGTGTCTAAGGCGCTTTTTTTTTTACTTCATTTACAATGCTTTGTGTTTATGAATATAACATACTTATAATTCAAGCATAGCAACTGTCCGCAAGGTGGGAGCATGACGAAAGCTCATGGACCAACCATGACGAAAGATGCCCGCTTTATAAAACAATGTGGAATGCATTTTTGAACAAGAACGAGGTTATTTTCCCCACCCCGTGTCATGGTAAAATAAGAGAGCAATTTAGGGGAGTTGGGGATCTAGTCCCTCTATTTAATTATAGTGAAAACAAAGTACACACCTCACAGGCAACATAAACAGTAGATCTAAGTGAAATTTCAAAGGCGCTTTCAAAGATTTTGGGAGTCATAGAAGTTATCACAAGTTAAACACATTACGTGTTCTTATTAGGCGCAAAACAGACGCAAGAGTGACCAGAAGAGGTTACCATAGCAACAGCTATATATATATATATATATATATTTTTTTTTTTTTTATATATATATATATATATATATATAAATATTTTTAACATACTGTAATTTAAAGGCAGAACATCTGACTCTTTTAGTTTAGCAATGAAAGATTAGCAAAAATCTGTTAAAAGGTGTTTTTTTTTTCTTCTGACTGTTTCTTCTGAGAGATCAAGTGTTGCATTATTATTTAAGGATGATCTGTGTTATATTTCAAAGATTTTTTCCTAAATATCTGTTGCTTGTTTACAAGGCATCAGCACATGTTCAAGTTCATTTCAGATTTGCTCCCGGTTTTTCGTCTGCGTGGTAAAATAACATTGTAGGCTGCTTATCTGATTTCCAGTCTGCAGTCATATGAATCCATTCATGTCTCTCTCTTTCTTGTTTTTTTTATTTTAAATTTTTTATAAATATCTTGATCAGCTATCACCGCTGCCTCTCATTGTTTAATTAAATTTTCATCGGGATGAACTGAATTTGAAACAAACAACAGTTATGCATGGGCTGCTTTAGAATGTTATCATGGCAATATAGTGTGCCTAAGATTATTATATTGACTGTCATCAGTAGAGAGGAGACATGCCTTTGAAATATTCCTTTGAGGTCTGATCCTTTCCCTTATTTTCTTTTCATGAAACCATAAGAACAAAGGCAACATCATTTGGGAGTCATCAAAGTCCAGAGGGTTCGTAATGTGATCTCTCATGGTAGTTGACAGAAGCTTTCATATGAAGAACACCAGAAAGAGAGTTTTGTTTCTTGTTTGAATTTTCAGCTTTGAGTTATGTCATGGGAATTATTAGTTCATTTAAATTTGATCGACTTGTTTAGGTATCACTCTTTCGTGATTCATTTGCTATATATATATAAGACAGGAGCGAAGGTTAGATGTGCTCATAATGTCATGTGTCATGCAGTGTCCAATACAATTGCACATGTTTTGACAACAATGCCACTCACTCATGCTTTTCCATTTGTAATCCAGACAGCCTTCATCTGCGGTTGATACTGATGTAGTTGGGCAATAAATTGGGCCAGCACAAGTGTGTCTTCTCCGCTTCCAGTTACAGAAGTGACAGACAGGAACCAGGCATAAAGATCAAGGCTTAGCAAAACATCAACAAACCTGAGACGTGCCGTGAGCTCTCCAGGAATGTCTTGTTTGTTAATCCACAGTGTTGCACCTGTGCGGAGAGCCCTGGTTTGGTTTCAGAGCTGCTTCCTTGTGAAACCAAATCACCTGGAAAGAAATTGCTTTGTTTTGTACTCTTGTTTTATTCATTAGGCCTGGGAAAGAGCATCACTGCCTTGATTGTTAGACACCTGTGCTTCCCCTTAACCTTACGACAAACTATCAGGAAATTATTATCTCTAATAGAATTCTAATTTAGCTGACGACTCTTTCATGGTCTTAAAATGTTCGAATGTTTTGTATTTCGTCGCACATTGAGCCGAACAAATTCAAATCTAAACGTGTCTTGTCGTAAATGATGTGTTTACTCTGGAACAAACTTTACAGGGAATGTTAATGCAAACATGAAACCTCTATCATCGTTTTCTCATGGCATTTCAGTAAAAAAAAAAGAGGAAATACTTTGAAAAGCACGTTTGTTTGGTTTTTGTTGTTGTTTTGGAATCCACTGGCCATTGTGCAAAATTATTCTTCCAAATATTCTTTCAAACTTATTACTTACAACTTATTACCACCAGGGGGAGGGGGGGTGGTGAATGAAGGCCTCCTGTAGCGAATCCATGTGTTTTTGTCAGTTAAATATCCCTATTTCAAGTGTAATATACCTTAGTAAGCGGAAGTGAGTGTTTGTGTAAGCAGTCCCGGCAGATGAAGTAAGACAAGAGGGAGAGAGAACAAAACGAAACATCAGTCGTTATAAAATTGTCTGAGGATTTCGATATAAGCCAAGAGGAGACTGGTTTAGCTTTGCTAAAGTAAGGAAATTTAGTTTCCTTTACTCCTACATTTCTCAGAGGCATACGGTTATCCGTCTGAACATATTCCATGTACCACAGTCAGCGGAAGTGAGAAAAAAGTGTTTATTGTATTTTATTATGTGTTATTTAAAGTTAAAAGGCGATAAATGTTAAAGACCTTGAATAAAGTCTATTAGGTAATTATCAATCTTACAGTAAAAGTGTTACTTTGTACATGTTTTATTAGACAGAAGCTCTGAGGTAGTTTCTGTGTCCATTTCATGCTCACCTTTCGCCAGTTTTTGGCAAGCCACACAGCTCGAACACTCCCTTTAGGCAAGCAAGGAGAGCTCTCATTTGTTATTAATTGGCCCTGCTTTTTATCTACTGCTTTATATGAAGTCCTTGACAAACCTGACAGAATTTGCACAGGTTCACCTGGAACTAATGAGATTTCTTAATGGGATTTAGTTTTGTGTGACATTTGTAAACTCAACCAGCCTAATTATCAACCGGATAAGGTCTGTTTGAACCTGAACGGACATCAAAAAAAGTGAAATGTTTTAAATTAAAGCAGTATTTTTTTTTTTGCAGAACATTTCATTTTAGCATTCCTGGGTTAAAGAAAAATGTCATTTCATCATTTGGCTTACACATGCACGTCAAATCATTGATTAATGCAGTAATAGCATTAGCGGGCAACAACAGCGACACAGCAAACGTTGTTTCTTGTGCTACGCTGAAAGACAGCGTGGTGAAGTGGTGCTTCCTGCAGATATGGCATGACTGAAGACCCCCCACATCGGCCCGGAAGGCACAATGGCCTTTCTTCTGAAAGCACGCAACTTGTTTATATTCACTGCACATTGCCCTTTAAAAGGAAGATCTCCTCCAATCGCAAGCTCTGTGATCAACAACCGCACCAGGATAGCAACGTCCCTTAAAATGCTCTTTTATTTCTTCAGTGGGAAGGCCTAATAGCATGAGATGGCTGTACTTTGCCATCGTTAAAACATCTTCTTTGAGTTTGAAGTTGACCCTTTGTCATGCGAGATAAATTGCCTCTCCCCAGGCAACCCGCCTGACCCATCTGTCAACCAATCAGGGGAGAGACACTGCTTGTATCCTCCAGACTCTTTAGTTTGGTACCTACTGTGTCCATTCATCACTTACACCCTTCATTGTCATCATATACTGTCATCATAAAACGATAGCTCTGAGAATCACAAGCAGGAACGTCTCCCAGACAGCGGGGCTGATAAAAATCACAAATGGATGACGTTTGCAGCATCTTGGCTTCAGTGTGTTTTTTGGACTGGCTGTTTTTTGCATGGTGTTCTTGCTTTAATAAGACTGCGGCTATGATTAAAGGGCTGACTCAGGAGACTGTAACCTGTATTTCCTACTCTTGTTTCTAGCCCGTCGTTTTATGCCTGCCAGCTGCACAGGATTAGTGTCTTGACAAAAGGAATGCTTATTAATAAGAAAATTGTCTCTAGCTGCAGGAAAATTAAGTAGATGTGAGATGCATATTTTGTAACGCTGAAAAAGCTCTCTGTGAGGCTATTAATTAGTCGACTAGGAGCATTTGCTAGGACAGAAACAAATAGATTAGCTGGGAAAATGCCTCTTGCCTTTTCGAGTAGAATTATCATTATCACAACCACTTTCAAAGGCTTTGGCTGTGTCGGTAGAAATGTGCCAGCCGGATTCAGATTTACAGTTTATACTGTGATGGATATGTTTTGCATGGCTATCAGTGCGATGGACTGCTTTGTTCTTTACGTATAGCAGAAGGGGGAAAAAAAAAAGAAAAAGTGTATATCATACATAACTAATCCAAAACAAGTCAGAAAGAAGAAGAACTTCTTTCTGACTAAAATGCATCAACGATTAAGTTTAAAAATTAAAGTTTAAATGTGACTTAATCAGAATCTATATATGTATATAGATTTCAAAAACTAATTTTTGATCCGTAATAGCATATGCTTTAGCCCAGGGCGGGCCAAACTCTGTCCTGAAGGGCTGGTGTCCTGCAGAGTTTAGCTCCAACCCTAATTAAACACACCTGAAGAAGAAACTTACATGCAAGTGTGTTGAGGCAAGTTGGAGCTAACCTCTGCCGGACGCCCTCCAGGAGCAAGTTTAGCCTATCGCTGAGAACTTCATTCGAGCAAATATTGTCCTATCCTAAAAGTCCGTACATCAGTAGAAATCTTATTTTTACATTTTAACATGATGCATTATTGATTTATTATTTTAAATGTAAAAAAAAAACATTATTTCGAAATATTAGTAGAGTTAAAAAAAAACGGTCTCCAATTTGAATGCATTTTTCAATTAAATTTATTGTGATAGAAGATCTTGATCATACTTTACAAAAGAAAGTAGAGCAAAAGCAAATAGCTTTTTTTTTTATAGCTTAAGTGGCTAAACATTAATTAGTGTCTTTTGACATTTAATTACCCCACTAACACTGTTAAACCACTAAAAATTGTTAAACAGGTTGTCAAGGTTGTAAATAGCTCTGTGAAGTCCAAACATTGTCAGCACCCACTAGACATTTTGCCTTTACATGGGAGACTGTGATCTGTGATCACTGCAGTGGAAGCTGAAGAAATATGGCCAGATTTTTGCCCTCCAGCATTTCTTGGCTCCTCACGTGTTCCTGTTTGCCTCCCTCCCTTCCTCTCTTCCTCCATATCCGCCACTGCCTCTCTCCCTCCCTCCATATCTCATGTGCGACAAATCTGCAGAAGTCGCTCGTACTCCCAGTGCCCAAGCCAGCTAGATGTCCCCTCAGCCTTTAAAGCTTTGCTTTCTTTTTCCCTTACTTCACTTGTGATTTTTTTTTCCCCTTCTTCCTTCCACACTGCTGTAGGCCTTTGTTTGGCATGAGGTTTTCACAACCCAAAGTAAGCGAAGTAAGAATGATTAGAATGGCAAATTGGTTGGGTCTACAGTCAAGATACTGTATTTAACTGTCTCAGACTAAGGTGGGTGGTAAAGGCCTGCTTCATCATTACTTTCCCTAATTGAACGACACCTGTGGCAGGAGAGGTGATGATGGCGACGAGGGCTGACTGGGTCAGTGTAGTCTCAGCATGACTCATTAGTCTTTCTGCTGGGCACTTGTGCTGCTGCTTGGCTGCATTTAAAATTCCTCAAGCCTGCACAGTGACAGTAGCACAGTAACCTCAAACTGTGAGTGCGGAGCCTCACTGAGGGGGAAATGTGTGTGGGTTGACTGAATGACTGTCACTGTGTAATATTATGCAACAGTTGTAATAAAGTATTAAAAGGGGGTATAATCTATGCTTTCATAGGCCAATTGTTTGTGGGTGCCCAAAAAACACATGTGCCTGCTGTTTTTTTTGTGTTTTCCCTTGTACTAGTTGGAACATGGCTCCCATTGAGACACAAGCATCATTGAGGTAAGACGCTGATGTTGAGTAATGGGGTAATTCATCCCAAAGGTGTGCAGGTCTGGTATTTGTGCAGGTCAGTCAAGTTCGTCCACATCATACTCAGTAAATCTTCTTTTTTGGACCTCGCTTTGTGCACTGCGGCATTGTTGCCAAGGTTGGAAAAGAAGGGCTACAGCACATTCTACCAGTCAAAGCAGTGCGGAAGCTGAATAGCAAATGGTGGAGTGGTAACACTTTAGTATAGGGAACAGTTCTCACAGTTTATGGTTTGTTAATACAAGAATCGGACCTTAAAATAAAGCATGACTGTTGGAGCTAATAGGATCACATTTTATTCATACTGTACACATGCATGCTTGCAATGCTTACATGACTTTATTCATGGTTAAAAAAAGCAGGTTCTTCAAATGCAGTATGTTTTGTAATTTTGAACCCAGGCACTGCCTAAGAAGGTTAATGAACCAGGATAAAATCTTCTAGGTCTAGACCGAATAGCCTCTTAAACTGGTTTAAGGGGGTGTCAACATACTTTTGGCCATGTAGTAGTGCTTGCATTTTCTCAATTTAAAATGTGATGGTCTAGTAAGTCCACATGGCTACATGTTGTTTAAACCATGGAAAACTTTAGCTATGTTTCCATCCACCTATTCGTATGCGCATTTTAAAATATAGCATAAAAATGCTGGGTGGAAATGCAAAGATGTGCATAAATTTTAAATATGCATACAACAACGTTATCATATCTGAAAATTGAAAAGTGATGATTTTGTTCTCTTTGACTTATCAGATGGAAACGTTGCTTTCTTCAAAAAGGTTTTAGGCAATATTCCAGGTTTATAAATGCAAATTTTTCGATAGTCAACATTTGGACACACAAACAGAATACAACTCACTTTAAAGAGCTTAAGCATTTTGAGAAAACTGCAGTACATGCTAACAACAAAAGGAAAAACTTATGCTATATATATTAGTTATGGTTATAGTTATCGTTCGATCCGGTTCTGTAGTACGGATTACAAGCGCTCTCTCTGCGCTGTAATTTTAAAACTTAATAACCAAAAGTAAAAAATTGATTGCATTATTTATTTTAATTTCTATAGACTTTGCAATTATATTGTTAAAATGAATTCTATAAATGAAAACCCCTGCAGTGTTGATTGTTGAAAATACATTGGTTGGTTGGTAATGCTACTTCTGAGTGACCTGATTTTGCTGCTTAGTTTTCTTTAGTGTTCTGGATGAACTGTAAAGGAGCTTTGCTTTTTGAATGTATATTAAAGAAGCAGGAAAAAACTTCCATGATGTGTGACCTTTAAAGTAAGAGTGTATTTATATCGCTAGGCGTAAACTAAAAGTGTGTTGTATGTTTTTTTTGGCCTGGACAGGTTGATTGAGTTGAGAGAATGGGCCATTATTCCCCTCAGGGCCAGGGGGAACTAAAACTGAGGAATGAATAAAGTTTAGTGGCCGTTTTATATAGAGCTTTATAAGACAGTATAAGCTATTCACAGGACATGCAGTTGCACAATATTACCGGATCCTTCCACAATTGTGAAACCACATCTTTATACCCCTGAAACGCCTCACAGCTGTCTGCCAGAGATCTGAATTAAAGATTACAAGGACAGCTCAGTCAGCGTGTGATCGTACACTAGCTTTGCTTATTAAGGAAATAAGCTCCTTCCTTCTGTTTTTCTTTGTGTAAGCCTTATTTATTAGGTAAAAACAGGTGAAGGATGGCGTATATAAATTCTCTCACAGGTTTGAAGGCACTGCCAAAAGAACAACACTTGGACAAGATGTCTGTGGAAAAAGGTTCCGAGAACAATATTTTTACAGTCACAGCTCTTTAAATAGCTGGCAGACTGCTTCCAAGCTGCTCATCATATCAGAAATATCCCTCCCGAGTCAGTTTGAAGTTGACTATGAAGTTCCACATTTCTCTGAGAATAATTGTGGGTGACGTGCCATATATTGTAGCCATCATTCTGTATACATGATGGCGACATTCAAAGTGTTAAGTAAGAGAAAAAGGGATCCACTGTCTTGTAGGTCTGATCAGAGTATCTTTTGTACCTGCAGAAGTCACTGAAAATCAACAGCGTTCAAAGTGGTGTCAGTTTTTATAATACAAGTTTTAAATCTATTGTACTGTATAGTATTTGTTTCTAGAGAAGTAATAGAGAGATCAAACCTGTCTGTGCTTATTCTGTCTGACTTTATTCATTGTTTTGAAGACAGTAGAAGCTGCCTCTAAGTACAGCAGTGATAGTCTTCCCTGGAGACCTCAGTGGTGCCTCAACATGGTTCTCTTCTCTATGATGGTCCTGTAAAAGTGTGACCCTGCTGTTTTTTCGCCTCCCAAAAAGATGTAGAACATGTTTGCTCTTTATACGCCTCTCCAGTTGGCTTGTACAGCAATTGTAGCATTGGAGTGTTTTTTTTTTCAGCCATCATGTGTTAAAGTGTCAATGACAGCCGTATGTTTCTTCCTGTCCTTCCAAGCTGTGCCGGAAAACCTGGCAAAATTGCCAGTCTGCTAGGCACTGAGATCAGTCAACAGACATTCATGTTTCCAAACTATTTTGATGAGATGGCTGGCGAAACCTGGCAAACGCTGACATGATCTTGAATGCTACCATGCATGTTTTCAATTTAGAATGTTTATTACAAGTTTCATTAACCTTGCAAGGATAGATTATGCAAAATGAGTACTTGCTCTCAGGCTGATCCAAACCTTAAAGGTTTTTTGATTGTTTTTTTTTTCTTTTTTTTTATTTTTTTTATTTTTAGTAACTGCCTACATGTACTGGAATTTAGAGTATATTACACTTTAAAATGCTTCTAATCAGATTACTGTACATGGTTACATATTTGAACAGTTGCAGTAAATGATCTAAATTTATTCACTGTAAAAAAAATATTATAGTAAAATTTATGGTAAAAAACTGGCAGCTGTGGTTGCCGGAATTTGACTGTAAAAAAAAAAAAAAAAATACGGTAACAACATTTTAGGTTTTACAGTTTTGATTTAAATTTACAGTTATTTCATTAACGTAATGTTAATATACCAAAGATACTGAAATCTGTTTTGTACCTTTGAGATGCATCAAATGATGATAAGCACCAAATGCAGGTGATGATGAGAGAGTCACATGATGAACCAAAGCAGCTTTTAAATATAAGTGAAGTTTTTGCAAATAAACTAATTTCGAGTAGGAGCGTGGTCGATTAATCACAGCTGGCACCGCATCACCTAATCAATCTCCTCATTACACCTGCCCAATCAAATCCCCTTTTTCCCACTATAAATAGCACGTCCTCTTTCCTTCCACATCCCGCCTTTTGCACATTCTTCAGGATCGCACGAACAAAGACATATCCTCTCCTCACTACCTCCACAAAGACCAGATTCCTCAGCCTGCCTTTCAACTTCCTGCTACCGGTCGAGCTCAACCTTAGCCCGTCTGAGCTTCCACGCCAGCCCGTGGCTTCCTATTTGAGGCCTTGCCTGCGCACTCTTAGATCTCATTCACTGGCTATCCAGCAAATCAATCTAAGCGAAAAAATCCTCATTACTTACCACTCGTCGACCTTCCACCTTTTTTCTCTAGCCGCAGAAGCAACAAAAGCCCGGCAGCGTTGCAACATCTCAAACAAAAGCAGCAAAGGAGCGCTGAATCGGCCGGCTCCGCTTGATGACGTCATACGCAAGCTAACGCCTCCACTGCAGGTACTTTTTACAAAGCTATCCTTCGTCCCTCCCTACTTCCGCTGAAGTTTCTCTACCATACAGTCTCCGCAGAGACTTTTCTCCTTCCAACCTTTGCAAAGGTTCTCTATCTCAAAGCTTTCCCTTTCACGACTCCGCTGCAGGTACTTTTTACAAAGCTATCCTTCGTCCCTCCCCACCTCCGCTGAGGTCCCCCATCCATAGCTACCTCACCCCTCCTCCCCATGCCCCTCCTCCCCCTTACCTCCGCAGAGGTCATAATTCTCCTGCTATTTAAAAACACCCGTTTTGTCTAACGCCTCCCCAGAAACAGCCACCCTCCATCTGCATTGCTTTAATTCCCACCCACCATACCCATATGTTGCTTGCCTTTCCAACTCACTAATCTATGTCTCTGTCTCCACCAGCGGGTCGCCAGACGATCCAGCTCCCCAGTCCACCCCGTTCCACACACACTTTAAGTCCTAACAATTTTACATGTATTTAAATTAAACTGGAAATTTATGCCTGGCATTCGGCCAGAGGAGAAATGGACCCAACTAACCCTTGTTCTCCCAAGGTTTTTCTATCATAGATGGGGTTTTGGTTCCTTGCCGCTGTCACATCTGGCTTGCTTAGTTAGGGTCACCTGATTTCTAGTAACCATCGTCGTCTTGACCATAGAGATTGTCTCTGCATTTGATAAACAAAAGTTTAATCCCGTCAACTTCAATTTCCATCACTCTATTTCCTACTTGATAATGTTCAGTGCTTTGCTACAACCCGCTGACCCATCCAACATCCTCTTACCAAGCGCTTTTGGGAGGCTCGCATCCGGCTGCTGTCCTTATTTAGCTTTTTTGGGGGGCATGAAAGGACCGGACCGGACGCCGAGCTCTAGCCCTAGCTAGGGTTCAAGCCTCTAGGGTTCGGTGTCCACCGTCCTCCCGGCTCGGCCCCCGGACAGTACGCCACATATGCTAAACTTTATCCTTCTTGATAATGAGGAAGCACGAACTCTTGAATAATTTATGTCAAAATAACGAGTTATGTCAAAATAACCTTTTGGGTTTTTTTTCTCCCACACCTTGCATTTCAGGGCTTTTGTACTTTACATTTAAAATGTGAACTAATCATGATTTATATTCAAAACAAAAAAAAGACATTTATGTAAGTATTTATTATTTATTTGTTTATTTATTTAACAATTAATTTGTCAAAGATCATGGATTTAGTAATAAAAATCTTTACATCTTTTGAGGGATGTACCACATGAGATTTTACAGTGTGTCATAATTTAAAATCTATCTATAATTAATTTAAAGACTATCTATAATTTTGGAACCTAACACACAGTCAGGAGTTCATATTTTTTTCTTGCATCTTTCTGCAGATTGGTTAAGACTTCTTTCTTTTAAATGACAGCTCTTGCTTGACGCTCTAAAATAATAATAATAATAATAATGAAGAATAAGAAATTACATTAAAGAAATGTGTATATATATATATAAACCTATTTCTTTGGCCACTATCCTTTAACAGAACAGAACCACCACCCTCTCACACTAACATCCTGCCCGTGAACACCCCAGTCTCCAGGATGTGTTTGGACGTCTTGCAGGCTGGTGTGGAGACAGCCGGAGGACCTCCATGGTGTTGCTGGGAGATGGAGGGGTCATTACTGGAGGATTAGCCGAAGGGATCAAGGGCTTACTCAGCAGGCAGCTGTGGACTCAGGGTCCCATCAGTGCAAAAAACTGTGAGAACCAGGTTCTTGCCAACTTGCTTTCGTATGGGAAGACAGCCACTGTTTAGTCTAGACCAGCGAGCTATTGGCCAATGGCTATTGTGAGCAAATGTCACCTTTTGGATGGTCTACATAACACATAGCAAGCGCTGAAGTGGTTAATTTGTAAAGAACACTAAATCAGAATTTGGCACAGAGATATTACAGCATGTATTCAGAAAGCCTTTCAGAAACACACACACACAAAAGAGAAGAATATAGATGCATGTTTATTGCGTTCCAGCGGGCAGCCTAATTAAACTCTGTCTAATTGTTGCCATTTTGAGGTCCCTGGGGTTGGATAATGTAGAAAAGCCCAGTTGAGATGCTCCAGTTGGAATGATGAATAATAATATCTGCTTGACGTCATAGTGACTCCTTTTTCCTGTTGAGCATAAGGGACCTTATTCAGATACTTTTATCATAGTTGCTAGGTGACCATGCCCAAACATGGGTTATGTAGAACAACTTTGTGAATTCAAACTAATGCAATTAAAGGAAGGAGCATGAAAGATCTCTTGCAATATCTCTTCACGTAAGAGACACATCAGCATCGACTGAAATTCACAAATGTCATGTAGAGAAAATCTACATAAAACACAAACATAAGCTAGCGCTCCTGTAAACCACTTTGCTGGACACAGGCTTTTAAGATTCCCAGCAGTAGGTTCATTAGTGGACAGAACAGAGACTGGCGCAATATCTGGAGTATGTGATTGAGTGTCCACAAACAAACATAATGACTGCTGCTCTTCTGCTCTCCTGTGCCTTTTAAAAAACAATCTGGCCTTTTCCCTCCGTCTATGGTGCCCAGAAAGCTTAAGTGGGCCGAGGCACGTCAACGGAGCCAGCATGACCATTACTCTCCTTCACAATCAGAACAATAAGTATTGGATTATATGTCCTAATCCCTTGTGAATCAAAATTGCATTTAATTGTACTTAATGCGCACCTGGAGTGTACTTAACACCATAAATATATATATATATATATATATATATATATATATATTAAACCTCTACTTGCAGATAACTTCATAAATGTCCACTTGGGTGTATTTGTAATGATAGTAAAATGCTGTAATAATATCAAATTATTATTATTATTTTTAAGTGTCTAAAAACATTACATTCATTTTACACTTATAGTTAACCCAATTATAAATATTTAATTAACTTTGACTACTAAACACAACAGAAGACATTTTGAAGGTTGGTGTTAACCCAACAGATGACAGTAGCTACTGACGTCCATAGAACGCAGTTAAAAATATGAATTGTTAACGTTAACTGTTTAGTTACCAACATTATTCAAAATATCTTTTTTGTCTTCTACACAAGAAATAAACTTATACAATTTTGGATCAACCTGAATTTCATTTTTTTTATTTCAGTGAACTATCCCTTTGTGTGTAGTATATTATTTTAAAAGTATTTTTATTACTACCGTAAAAAGTAGCCTTTTAAAAGGTATGCTAAAGTATGTTACTCAAGTGATTTTGAGTGTGAGAGGGTTAAAAAAAAAATGCAACAAAATATGATGCAGGTCCACTTTGAGAGCCCTCCGTAACCACAACTAGGTAGCCACAAGTACTTCTACCATGTTTGGTTTGATTTATAAGGACTGCGGGGCCATTAATACTCAGGCTTCACCACATCCGTTTGCACATTTCTCCCTCTATTCTTCCTCATTTCCTTTTCCACCTCTTTCTGCACTGTCCCAGAGTCAGGGAGAGGATGTGGGGTCTCTGATGGCCCATAACAGAGGCCCCGATGAAAATAGAGGTCAGATCGCCCCTGTATAGTACAAGAGAGCGGGCAAAGGTGCTGCCACCAAATAAGTGGGCTATAAAGCAATTCCATCTTTGTGAGTTTTGTTTGGCTGTAAGATTTATCGCTCTGGCCCGGTTCCACATCTCGGCTATGAAGAAAGTACTGGGAATGGTCTGTGGAGATAAAGTTATATGAATATTTACACCGCAGGCCTCAAACAATGTCTGCGTCCCATTTGTATTTGAAGTGCCCTCCATTTACAGCTGGATTTCATTTAGAGCTCCCTCAACTCCGTAGAGCTGTTACTGAAACATACACACATACGGCTGACCTTACTCTTCTAAACCTTTTCAAAAAGGTACACTTTTGTACCTATCAGGTTCAAATATGTACACTTTAGGCACTAATTAGGTACCTTTAAGGAACCAAAATGGACCCTTATATATACAAACTTGTACCTTTTAAAAAAAGTACCGCCCCAGTCACAGCTTTTGTACTTTTATTTCTAAGAGAGTACAGTTAAGAGTGATTGATAAATACAATACTAGACTCTTTTTGGTCAATTTTAGCATAAAAACATGACTAGATGCTAATATGCTAAAAACTACATTTTTATCTTCCTAGATGAATTTACTGTACATACATTCTAGATGAGTTTTAAGATTATTGATGCTCTGTTCACTTCTAGTCAGAGAACAACTTTAGTGTTTTCCTTTCGTTGTTGGATAAATAACCAAGTAATCCGTAAACATACATTACTCAACACTGCTAGTCTGTACAGAACTCCCCAACTCTTTCCCAAGTCTTTATGTGAAGTGTCCTCTCAAGTAGTTATCTGCATGTTCATACAGTAATAGCTGGTAAATTTCACAAGAAAGGACAAATAATTCAAAAGGAGAGAGAGAGAGAGAGAGAGAGAGAGAGAGAATTATATTACCCTGCTGAAAAAAACAGCATATACTGGTTAAGTATGTTTTAAAGCTGGGATGCTGGTTTAAGTTGGTTTATGCTGGTCCTTGTCCTACTTTATGCTGCCAGCACATGACCAGGGCTGCTGGAAAAAAAACAATAGCACCCTGCCCAAAACACAATAGAAAGTGCAATGGTTTTATATGGTTGTAATGGGAATTGTATTGGTTTTAATGAACAATCTAATGGTGTTTTGAAGCTGGGATGCTGCATGGGATACCTAACCAGTTTTTTCAGGGTAAATAGTATTTTAAATCTTTATTAAGTATAAAGTGTGTCTATGTGTAGTCCATAGCTGAAAAAGTAAAGGCATTGAAAATGTGCGTTTACAGTTTGTGAATTCATTTATGATTTTAAAGGTAAGGCTAATTTAAAGCAAGAGGGGAAGAAAAGAAAGGCTGGGTATGGGGAGATGTAGCAACTGAGATGAAGGATAAGATCTGACACTAATTATGAGGGCGAGTTAGGTGAGGGTGTGTTTGTGTCTAGCAGGACCCTCAGGCTGTGACTCATGGCCTAGTCCTCAAGCAAAAGCACAGTAGTGCATGAAGATAAACAACCAGTGTAAATTATGTTAACTGAAGAAGTGCCTCAGCCCAACCAAAAAACGTATTTTGGTGAGTGCTTGCCGACATTTTGAGATAACCAAATGGATACTATGTTTTGCCACAAAATTGTTGACAGGCAAGCAATGTACTTATGTGACAGAAAATGTGGTGTGCTAGATTGCAACATAGAGCACATTACTCATGTGTTGTGACACACTTCACTAACACAGCAGCCATTGTGTAACTAGGCACAGTTTACAGCTTTCCATGAGAGGTTTACAGAAAGTTCAGTTGGTGAAAGTTTCTGTGAAAACATGTCAAACACATGCTGGTGAATGTTCTTTTCCTCTTTTACTCCGACACGAGTATCTGATGCAATCTGCTAAAAATAATGTTCTGAAATAGCAAAATCACGCAGTCACATTATTTCCTACACCATTTCTTGCCTTTTTGAAACAGTTTCTCTAAGCAGATTTGTACTCCTTTGTATCATGTGGGATGTACATTGAAGGAAGTGGGACAGTACTACATTTTAAAATGGATTATTCCAAACAGCTTGTCTTTAAAGTTATGCATTTTATTAATACATCTTCCATTATTAAAGCCAACAGCCATAAACACATGGCATTTTCTCAAATGCTTTTAACTTAAGTGACTTTCAATAGAAAATAAGCAATGCACCCTAATTTTTCATCAATATTGTTATGTCCAATCCAGGTGCGTGACGCAAACAGATGCCAGTTCCACTTCATGCCAGTAATTTCGTCATTCTCATGTCATTCAAAACCAGCATTATTTTTTATTTTATCTTCCAAAATGTAAGTTACTGAAAATCTCTCGAATTTAATTTATGAGTGAGTAAATTTTAACTTGGTGCTTTAAAAGGGTTCAGAAGACATCACCATTGGTTCTCATATATTTCAGCATTGACTGTCACATTGATGCATTAAGCTTAAATGTGTTAAAGGTGTGTTAAAAAACAACAACAACAAAAAATGTTGTTCATTTACTCAACCTTAGGTCATCTATGTAGCTGACTATTTTTTTCTTCTGTAGAACAGTAAAGATTTTTAGCTGAAAACATGGTAATGGTTTGATAATATTGTAAATAATGTTCAATTCCTTGCACAGACTGATCGTTTTGCTTCATAAGACCTCAATACAGTATATATTGTCAGGAACCATGTGTGTTGTATATGTTTTTTGTCCATTGCCTGACACTATTGACTTAACCTTTATAAATCACCACTTTTTATTTTTCAACTGAAAATTGTTTTTCTGTTCTATTCAAGAACAAAAAAGTCAAAGCAAAGCAAATTTACATTTTTGGGTGAACTATATGTTTAACATATATGTTATGATGGACAATCCATAAAAATCAGCCTGAGCTTTGCACAACCTAGGCTCATTTCAGCAAACCTGAAAAAACGTACCTATACATACAAGTCGCTAGAGGCAGTAAAACTGTGACAGCATTTATTCGTTTTCACCAAAAAATATGATTTACAGGTACATTTCATATTAATAAATGCTAATTTTCACAGTTACTTGCAAAATGTTATGTCATGACTTCAAAACATTCTTTGAAGACTGATATTTTTGAACGTTTTCGTCTCATAAACAGCAATATGTATTAGATTTCTGATCTCACCTGTACCACCTAATACAAATGTGCCACTCTTGCATATAAAATGTTTGTTTTACTGCCAACGTCTGGACATTTTACTCTTAAACATGCAGTAAGGTACAAAATTACATTTTGCAAAAATGTATGTAAGAGGCACGTATTTCCAATAAGCCTGGAAAACACTGGTTTGTTTTGCACTTTTTTAAGCATAAACCACAATGGCCAAAAAGCTTGATATTTTGTCAACATCAATTCATTTGGGCAGTGTTGTGTTCTGTACACAACACAGTCCTTGCTTGTTTTTAGCGACTGAAAAAAAGAGCATCTTCAGCATTCTGCACAAGTTCTCTTTTTGTGCTCCACAGAAGAACGAAAGTCATACGGGTTCAGATCGACGTGGGTAAACAAGGGCAGACTTTGACTTGCACGTCTTGCATTGACTTTCTTGTTTGCTTCCTTTATAATTCCTACTTTCTTGTTTTATGTCTACCATAAGCCTTCTCTCATAGGAACTATTGTTTTTAGACTTATTAGCTTCCTGCTGTGGATGGAGCTCTTCAATGTTTTCCAGCTGTACATATTTTGAGAGTGCGTGTGTGTGCGACTACATTTAAAGTTGCTACATTCTCACATTGCGTCTGCCCTCAACTACTCTGATTCATCAAAACATCTTGCGCTCTATATGCAGTGGATGTGTGTGCGAGTGCGTGCGTGTGTTCAAGAAAGTGAGCCTGAGCAAACTGTAAACACATAAATCCCCCCATATAAAGGAAATAGAGGAATTATTAAGCACATGCACAAACACGCACACACACACACATAAACGTACCCTTGGAGTAACCTGTAATTCCCATAAATGAGGGTGTGGGTTCAATGCTTTAGGTCTCCAAGTTTAGATTCGGGCACCGCATGAGCCAAGCTGCCTGACTCATCTAATCAAAAGCCTTTTCTCTGTAAATCACATAATAATTCTTCTGAATGCCCTCTTTGGCTCTTTTATAAACAACACATTATAACATTTCAAACACAGCTGAAACATTTTATTCCAGCTGAAATCTATTACTGCATCCACTGAAAGTTTTCCTGAGGATGTATATACAGCACACATGAACAATGAAACGAATACAACATCTGTACGCCAAGAATTACAATCCAGATTTCATGTTGAAATGTGTAACGTAATACAAACAGTTAATGTGATGGGACCGCATTTTCATGTCAACTGTGGAACAAAAGACACATCCATCTAAACAGACAGACATGGAAGGGATTCTGACTGAGAATGATGAAGAATGAAACAATAAACCGTACAATATAATCTTGTTATTGTGGCATTCAAACATTGTTTTATCTGCAGATTGACTGATCTGAGCAAATCTTTTTATGCAGGTACTGTATCCCCTTTCTCAAATTTCATTAATTTTTTTATTTTTTGCTTGCTTGCCGATTGTTCATATCTATTCTCACGGCACATTTGCAGGCATAAGTTCATCCGTCACATCATCAGCTGACCAAACTAACTCTAAAACATCCTCTGGAGTGCAATCCAATAGCTTTCAGTTTGACTGTATGGTTTCTGAGTCAGAATTACCCATAGGGAAGAAAAGAAAGAAAGAAAAAAACAACTACAAAAAAACAACATTTAGACACAAATTCTATTAAATGCATAATCATAAAATATCTTTTAGAGTTTCTATAAAAAATGTGAACAGTTTTGCCAAGACAGCAAAATCTTGGAGAATTCAGTATTAAAGAACTGGACCCAATGCTATCCCCTGCAGAAAACATGTTTAAAAAGAGTACATAGTATGGAAATATTATAGTTTAAAAGAATATTCTAGGAACAAGTGCAATTAATATAGTGGTAATTATAGGGATGTAACGGTATTGTAAATACCGTCGTACCGCAATATACATTTTTTTTCAATACTACCGTGGTCGCATGACTCGATAAAACAATAGGTCTTCTGAAGAAAGTTTGCTCAGGCGAATGGAGCGAACGGGAGGTAGCAGGAACTACAATTCCCATCAGTGTGTTGTCGCTACAAATCAGTGTTGCCAATTTAGAGACTTTGTCGCTATATTTAGTGACTTTTCAGACCCCGTTGGCAACATTCTTCCCCTAAAAACAACTAGCGACAAATCTAGGAACTTCTTGGACAAAGCTCAGCGAGTCTCCGGTACTGCTGCGCGAGCGTGAGTTCTTGTTCTCCTAGCACACGCACCCCTCTCTCCGCGTCTGCTCTGTTCAGTGAGCGGCTGCAAGGAGCAGGGCTTTCAGTTAAAATAGATATTTTGTTGCTTCTACTCTATTTTACATGCAAATATAGCCAAAATCACAGCATAGTCATTGTCTATATCTTATGTGTACTTGGTTTCATCAGACAATGCTCGATTATAAATAAGGATTTGAATCTAGATTAACGTCTTGTAAGGTAGAGCTAGTTCAGTGGGCCTTATAATGGCGTGCATTTCAGTCACTGTTCCGTTTCATTCCATTTTTCTGACAACAGAAACCATTAAATATATCAGTGAAAACAGTTATATTGAGAATTACGGTGCATTAAATAACATTATGTGACCCCAGAGAAGCATGATGAAGATAATGTGAGGCGCTGGCGTAATGAATATGCAAATTGACATATGATGTCATCTAGCGACAGGTTAATTCAGATGTGTGGAAGGTTTAATAATTTTTTGTTATTAAAATTGAACAATTGTTCCTGTTTCAAGGTTTACAGATAGATGGCTAATGTGTGTGCCATTGATATGTTCAGTGTTCATGTAAACTGTTTAATAAACACTTCTGGCACTTTTGTTGAGTCTCTTCATTAGTTTAGTTTTTCCTGTAAATGATTCAATAAATACCGTACCGTGCAATTCATACCGAGGTATTACCGTACCGTGAAGTTTTGATACCGTTACATCCCTAGTAATTACTAGTGCTGTTAAACAACTAATCATGATTAATCACATGCAGAATAAATGTTTTTGTTCACATAATATATGAGTGTGAACTGTTTATACTTATTATTTATAAATATAAACACATGTTGTATATATTTAAGGAAAACATGTATTTTAAGAAATACATTAAATATATGAATATATAAATACGTATACATATATATATACAGTATATATATGCATGTACTGTATGTCAATATTTTAAAAATATATTCTGTATGTGTGTGTGTTTATAGATAATATATAAACACAGAACATGTTAACAAAAACATATATTTTGAATGTGATTGATCACAAGCAATCGTTTGATAGCACTAGTAATTGCACGTGTGAATTGCTGTAGTATGTGAGTCAACACGTTAAAATAAGTGATAAGTAAATAACTTTTTAAAGCCTGACAAAAGCATTAAAACTTTCTACACACACACACACACACACACATAAAAACCCAGCTCTTTGAATAGTTTGTCCAAAGTTCTTTTTTAAGAATTAGAAATATACCTGTATGTTTTTTTAACAGTAAATGGGGAAACATTAAATACTGTGTTTTCCTTTAAAATGCACATCCTGTCATCATGGGCTCCTGTTTCTGGTCTATGGGTGGCAGTGTCAGTGGACATGCCAAAGTAGACAACTGAAATATAGATCCGAGGAAGCTACATGAACAACGTCTTGCTGGTTACTGGAATAATACAGGGTTTATATCATGCAAGTTACCGTCTTAATCCCAACAAGCCCTGAGGGAACATCAGACGTGCCCAGGCACAAAACACACCAACCAGGAATAAGAAACATATTGAGAAAAGCACACATTCAGAGTGTGTGAGAGAGAGTGTTTGCATCTGTCATATTTTTTTCATTTAATTCTTCCCCCGTCTCGTCCAAATTTTCCCCATGCTTCTTTTGAAGCAGGACCACGAAGTTATACCCTGCACATCCTCTCCTGGCTTTAGCAAATACCCCACAGTGGAAAAGAACACTGCGTTTACAGTAACTGTTTGCACATGCCTTCATTCGGCTCAACTAATTCATTCGGTTAGGGAGGATATGAAAAAGATGCCCTTTCTCACTGACAAGTGTCTGGGGAAACCACTAAGTCCAAAATGACAAAATTATATCGAAGACAAGTCTTTGTGATCTCATGTAGGCCTGGTGTCTTTTTCAATTGCTAAGTTGTTACTTGGAGCTTCGCTCGCGCAGGATCTCATTCGCGGGTCAGAGACGGAGCCGTGTGGAACAGGGCCGGATCCCTCCAGGGGCTGCCAAGGTTCCACTCAGGCATCCCTGTTCATTTGTCATCCTCTTTATCTGGCTGTTATTACCCTAATGGATACCAGATGTCCTGGACCACGGCCATGGTAACCGAATTTGCAACATCCACAGAAAAAAAAACAAAAAAAACGAAGGATTGTAATTACATAATGCAGAATGTCACGGTGAAGAGAAGTTTTGTGTTTGTCTATAGAGAGTTTAGAACTGATTCTTTCCATGAGAGGCTACAGTAACTAGGCCAGTCACATGCTTCCCTCCATGATCAATAACCAAGAACATGTAGGCACACCCACGCACTCTTTTTACTAACCATCAGATAGGCCAACATAAACATCTCCGTTATTACATTCGAACCGTTCTCATGATGCTCTTTCTTGGATGCACACACGCAGGCAATAACCTGCTAATCGGAAATAGCAATTACAATGAGCAATTCGTCATTCGATATCTTGGCCTCGCAGCTTACGCGCAGATGTGCACTAGAACTTACTGGCTAAGAAGAGAAGTCCAAAAGTACCTCATTTGTCGAAAGCAATTATGAAGACCTTTTTTTTTTTGTTTTGTTTTTTGTTCAAGCCAGACTGATGATGTGCAGAGGAAGGAGAGCAGTGAAGGACAGCAACAGATGGGGGTGTTACCATCTTATGGGCTCGCCACTCTTAAAGTGTTGATGGACCTGCAGTCCGAGGCCAAATGAAGCCTGTCTCCTAGGATACAAGCATTGTTGTTTGTACAGTTTGTTCTCTGATGTCATCTCACTGCTCCAGCCAGGCCTGTGAGCCTCATCAGTGGTTCACTCCGCTCTGTTAAACCACTCGCACGCCCATACGTTGAACAGCGATCCCATATGAATTTCCACAAGCACAAATACTTGAACCTTCCATTACCTTACATAGCAAACGTGCCTCAAAAAAGCAAGGGCGATTGAATACCTCCACCACACCCTGAGATGCTCACCTCCTGCTGATCCTGGGGACATGACATCAATTACAGGAGCCTGACATCAGCTGCTCAGTAAAATAGCAGGCACCACGGCTGACCTTTTACGGCACACTTGGCTGACGGTTGGCATTGCAGATATACATGCTCTGCAAGAAGGTAGGAGGGGAACAAGCAAGGACGTCTATGCAAAATTCCTGTGAATAAGTCCATGTCAAAAATGCAAGTTTTACTATTGAAATCTCACAATTCTCTGAATCAAATGTCTCTGGAATTTTTACATAGTGCAACACTCAGGTACAGGAAGTTAAAATGCTATTCATTTTCTTAGAATGATAACCTTTAAAGGCAGACTGTAAGCCATGGTTGTTAATTGATGGTATATGTGTTTTGTTGCAGCCTGTTCACATTATCAGTTAGCTTGGTTTCTGGAGAGCCACTGTCCTGCAGAGTTTAGCACCAACTTGCATCAACACACCTCCCTGGAAGTTTAGTTAGATATTGATTAACTGGTACAGAGGTGTTTAATTAGGGTTGGGGCTAAGCTCTGCAGGACAGTGGCTCTTCAGGAGCAGGAATGGACACCACTCTTTTAAAGGGGTCATGACATGAGAAATCAAATTTGCTTTGATCTTTTGGTCTTTATATCATTAAAACATCATGCAAGTTACATAGCTTAAAATGTCCTCCAACACAAAGCATTTATTTAATCAAATGTGAGAGTCATGTCACATCAAAGGCAAATAGAAAATACAATCACTGGCACTATATTGTCTGGATACAGTATACAGATGTGCATTCACTTTCTGACACAGTCCATGTACTTGATTCTGTCGCCAGGAAAAATACATCCAAATCTTCATATTTTGCAATATATTGTTTTTATTGTTTCAATAAATACAGTCAACACCTTTAAATGGATAGATTTATGTCTCTCCAGTTTTTTAGCTTGATTTCTGTTATTCACAATGGTTTGACGAATGGTAGTTCTTTCCCTTATTAAAGCATGTAAGTACACAGACTTCTACCACCTTTTTCATCCATATCCAGTTTAGCAAAGCAACAACCTAGCAACAACAACTTCAAAATTGATCATTTCAACTGAAAAAGTTTTTTTAATGGCATAATTTCACTGCTGTATAAAAAAAAACACATAAGTATTATGTGTACAGCAATTAGCCCCAACACTATGGTTAACAAACGGAGCTACTTTTGCTTTTGGAATGCATATGCACCTGCAAACGTACTGATGTGTGCATTTCCATTTTAATAGCCCTGGCTCCTGATAATGAAAGCCTTTACATTTATATTTTGCATTCTTATGCTCCATTGATTGACAAGCACACAAATGAAGATTTCAGTGCTTTGTGTGAGCGAGTCTGTATGAAGACTTCATGTATTTTATTCCCTCAGCCCTCCCCTTTTGTAAAACAGTGGCCTCTAATGGAGTAAGGGGCCCCAGACCCTTGTAGACCCTCTGGAGATCGTGACTCGGACTCCATCAATCAGAGGGGAGACGGGAAATTCTCACCTTATAACTCAAGGCTAGACAGAAAAGTCTGCTGGCCCTCTCTTCCTGTAATGTACTGTTTTTCGGTCTGTCATGCAGTGCATACAAACTCTGAATATATTGATTCTTAGAGAGTCGATGAGTGAAAAGCGTGGAAAGGATTGCTGGGAGTTCTGTCAACATAGTTGTTGTTGACAAGAAGTAAATAGAGAACCTGTCTTACTCGTTCAGCAGTCTTTGTGAAAAGGGATATAGCATTGTTCACAGAGGTGGGAAAATACTGTTTTTTAACAGGAATTAACGGCTGGAACCTTGTACCTTTCAGAGAACTGTTTATTGTTCTATTGTACAAACATACGTTCTTTCTAACTTCATCCATGGTTAGGGTTAGTTTTTTTTTTTTTATGTGGGTAAATTTCCATTTAAAATAAGTAAGATTTTGAACAAAAATGCTATTTTATCAGATTTGTTTACAATGTTGCTTTTTAAAATGAGACGCCCACATTTATAGACTATCTTTGGAGTGAATATAAATGGAGTAGACTGCTTTCATCAACACCCCCAGAGATTGCAAAATCCTAATCCTAATAAAATGATAATTTTAGTTTTCATTTTAATGATGTTTAATATTTATTGATTGCATTATTTTGAATATGCATCTACTTACTCTGTTTCTTCTTCTTTTGTGTCTTGATCCTGACATTTGGTTTGAGTTTATTTACTGTACTAAGACTATTAAGTCTATCACATGGTGGGAAATGGCGTGGATGGGATCTTTGGACTTGGACACTAGAGGTCAACCAACAGTAGATTTTGCAGACACCGATAGCTAGGTTAGACCACACTGGCTGATACCGATTAATCAACCACAAACCATACTTCCGCCATATATCAACCATACTTTGTAAATGTTTATTAATTACTTTATTGGTCATTAAAGCTAGTTCATAGTCAGTTAGCTAATGTTAAGAGGAGAAATGTTCAAAAAAAAATACGGATAAAATGTATTAATAATAGTAAACGTTGAAATAGAAAAAAATTATAAAATAAAATAATACAGCATTTACACACTAGGCTAAAGGGCAGCACTGCATCTACAAATTCTCACACACACAGGATGCATCGCATTCCATCTGAGTGGTGATCTAATTCAGTTTAGTTAATTATCAAATGGGCAAAAGTGTACTTCACAAATTAACAAAGTGGCATAGATGGGTTTAAAGGTCGGCATAAAAAAACAACATCAAAAAACAGAGCAAATGGAAAGATAAAGCACAAACTATATTATAGCGCAGAACCTGATGTTCCAGGATCAACAATTTTGTTGACCTTGGGTCAACATTGTGATTATCCAATCAGATTTGAAGAACCAGTATGTAGTTTTTGTGAAGTTTAGCCTTACAATCAATATTTGGTTCAAGTGTATCTGTGCCATTCGTTTCCTCTGATTTTAGGGATTACTCCTGGTTAAGGTTAGGAAGCAATTTTTGGATTAAAATGTTGTTCTAGGGTCAACAAAATATGTTGACCTATCAATTTAAAGCAATGTCTACTTTATGAGAGCCACAGAAAGACAAATATTTTGCTTATTGCTTATATTCAGCAATGCGCTAACAACCCCTTAGGACTACATAGCCTACATATCTAATAGTATTCATCCATTTCATTTAAATAAATTAAGCACTGTAGGAGCACCTGCACACCTTGTTAAAACAGCATACGCCAGCCTGACATTGGATTTCATCCAGTACCTGTAGGGAGTTCAGCAAACCTATACAAGCTCCCATTGAGGTCTTAAGCCTACCAATCAATGGGTTCACTGGTGATAAAGAAAAAAGAAAAGAGACTTGTTTCTCTGGAGCGGAAAGTGGCTCTACAAACTTCCAGCTGGACTGACTTCCTCCGTCTCTTACCATATCGCATTGGCAACTCTTTAAAGTCATTGTAAAAGGGCTACGCTAGGAACACAATACACAAAACACTACCCAGCGAGTCAAACTTCCCATGGCACAGAGGCTGTCTGTGGCCTGATAAGAGTTTGTGAAAAGAATGGATAAGTTTAGCAGTGCTGTGTAGCCCAGAGCTTTAGAAAGGAGCAGATGACTGGTTAAACTGATGCCTAGAGGCCTTCAGCTAGTTAGTTAGTTTTCAATTAGCCTCTGATTTTACACCTTGTAATATAGAACTAAATAATTATCCAAGCCCCAGATAATGACTTCAATACCAACACTAGCAGTTAAGCGTTGGAAAAACCCTGCCACCGTTTAAGCCCTACAGGCTTGAAATGGCCCACCTCAGTTTTAGAAAACTCTTGTCCTCTGGGGATACTGGGAAAGTACCAATTACAGACACCCGAAAGCCCTCTCCCCCTGCCCTGTGATCTCGTCTTTCCTCTTGGCCATAGTCCACCACTGCCTCCCTCCATCTCATCCATCTCCAGCTCCACCGTAGCAATAGGAGGAGATCCAATTACACCTTCATCTGATAATGGTAAACATTGGCTTTTCTTTTAACGTCCAGTGAGGCAAAGCATGGCTCTGCTAATGTAAACGGTGAGTCTGCTTTTTAGCTTGCGTTATGTCATCATAAATAAATTAAAGTCCCAACAGATTGTTGAGATGATCTGGTTTGTGGAAATGCATGTGGCATTTATGTAACAGTTAGCAACCACTGACATCATCTGAATTCTGTAATCGATACCCTTCCTGTAAGTACTCTTGTAGTTATAATTATATCAAAACTCATAGTGTAAGTTGTCACTTTATTTATTAGACCTGTGTTTAATTATAATACAACTATAAAAAACTATGTTCATTCTAATTTATTCACATGGAAAAACCCATGTATTGCCAGGGGCTATCATTTATGCTTTAGAAATCTTGGGTTAGATTTATGTGTATGCTAGATTTGAGAACGTAAGCACTACCTTGGGACAATACTGGGAATTCTATGGCAGTTCATTTGCATTTACGATCCAATGCATCCAATGCATGTCGTAATGCAGAGGCTGCTGGCTGGAGTTATGTGCGGAATTAAAAGGAGGGAAAAACAGAGACAGAAGCCCTAAATCAGATAGCAAGCCACTGAAAGTTCATCCTGCTGGGGAATTTTCCTGTGGTAAGAAAGCATTCATTAAAGCAGGTATATTATTGCCTACTTTCATGTAATTGAGGTTTTGATACTGGGATAAGCATCTTCAGAGGAATAGCCTCTCATCTACAGAGAGAGAGACTTCTGCCCCACCCACAGAGCTCAAACCCACCTGAAGCTGGAATCCCCACTCCCCTTCATTTGCAACCTCATAAAATACAAACTCCACTGAGCTGCAGTACACCCACTTCCTTAACATTCCTGAAAGATTTTCCATACAAAGTATAGTAAACAAACCTGCCGGTTAGTGCTATTTCCTTTCCATAGTAAATCATAGTGGGTGAGGTAGATGTTCTATGAAAGTCTGAAAGCTATTTACCGCACAGAGGAGAACAAAGTAGATGCACAATCAAAATAAAGCTTTTCATCCTGATGTGTTGGAAAACTTTATGGCATATACATAATTTCTTCTATTTTAACATCAGTAGTTAGTGTTTTTTTAATGTTACTCGGACCCAGATATCTTTATTTGTCAGCAAAACTCCACCAGATGAAGCTAAACCTGAAGCAAAACAACAGGATTTTTTTTTTCGGTCAGCAAAATCAAAAGTGCATTATGGGTCCTTAAGTCAACACGAGGCAAGAGAGGATTGTTCAACAGTTGCCTTACATTATGGATTTTTGAAAACAGCTTTCATGCAATGTGTAGCACAGCTCTAAGTGAATCAAAACGTCCTGTAAGTTTTAAATCTGAAAGTGCACCATGTATGAACTCAAGAAAGAGTTAACTCTGAATCACTTAAACGAGCCATTTTTAATACAATCCTAAGCGATTTAATGCTGACGTCAAAGTCAAACATTAGCATATTGTATGCCCGCTTTTTGGTCTGCATGAAAATGCGAATTAATTCTTTGCCACTAGGTGCTGCTTTTCACCTGACTTGCTGGGAGGCATTGGAAAATCACACAATCCCAGACTCAGGTGTGTGTATGAACCAGGAGCCAGGGGTGAGTGACAGGGGATCTGTGAGTGTCTGTGAACACAAGTGAGGTGTTAAGCTGAGTCTAACTGCAGCTGAGGACAAGACAGATGTGTGGAACGATAAGGATGGGAATGGAATTTTCCACCATAGCGTAGCTGATGGAGGAAGCTGGAAGGGCAGGGCTTGCTGCTGGCACACAGCTGTTTGTTCTTAAAGAGCTGCATTTTGCAATTGTATCTGATTTCCTGGTGGAGAGCTGGCAGATTCATAGATATACACTACATCCTCCATGTCTCTCAGCCTGAAAAGACTTCAGCCAGAATCCTGCATGCAAAAAATAAATAAAAATAAAATAAGATTAAATGTTGGGGGTAACACATTACAAGTAACGTGGGTTACGTGATAATATTACTTTTTTCAGGTAACACATTACTCTTTCATTTTAGAATAATATAACCTTTTTTCAAAAAAGTAACTCTTTTGACTCCATGTTGGGAGAAATCAGAAATACAGAGCATTGTGTGCGGTGTGTGAATACAGTGTAGTTCTAGTATTAATTCATCTCACTCAGAAAACAGATTTACTATTCAGTAAATTTAGTAACTTTCTACTGTACTTTACAGATGGGAATTTACCTTTTCTTCAACTTGAGGTTTATCCGTGATACTTTTTATACTTTTAGTAGAATAGAACTTCTTATATTATAAACAAACACTCAAGCTCTTATATTTACAATGCAAAAGTAACGTAATGCATTGCTATTGCTTGAAAGGATAAATGAAGACTAAGCAGAGTTTTCAATATTTCTGCTAAAATCAGCTGACAGCTACAAAATGAATATGACCGGCATCGCTCATATTTTTCATACTGTAAATGTTCATAATGAGATCTCAGACCTGTAACTGCACACTTTGGTCAGTCTGAGGTGAGTTTACGACATGGTCTCTAAAGCAACTCTAAATCTCTAGAGGAGACATGTGTCTTTTCCTAGCAGAATCATCTCAGAAGCAATACTTGAAGTTAAGTCTTTATTTGCGCTCCATTTAACCTTTGTTTTTCTTTCCAGGTTATTTACTGTTGTATGTTGGCACAGTGTTTATTTGCACAGTTTAAGCACCTTTTAGAGAACAAGAAACTCAGGATCTTGCCTGGACTGACTTTTAATAAGCACAATAAAGTTCAACCAGGTGGATCACGTCCCTCACGTCTTCATCATGAACTAATAAAGACGAGTGTCAGTGATCGCTTTTCACAGCCTTTCTCATTTAACCAAGCATAACGTTTTTGTAGCCCTTTGTGCCTTTTCTTTCAACAAAACTGTATTCAGAAGAAAGCTAGGGCACAGATTTCTTGTGCCTGGAGGTAGCCATGAACCGCCTCAGACTGCACAGCCCAGCCCAGTCTTACATGCAGCACATCTCCCGCAGGCATACTTGCTCAATTCACCTCCATCTAACACACACACACACAAACATGAGAGAACTCAGCCTGTCCCAGCAAGCAGAGCAGTTGTGCTTTGTTTCAACACTGGAATGCACGATTGAGAAAGCGTTTCACCGCAAAAGCCTCCAAGCCATCCCTACTAGTAATCAGATCCAGTCTGACAACCCCACTCCACATGTGTGTACAGTGACACACACATTTATCTTTCAAGTAAACTCTACAGAGGTATTCCTGCTATACTACTGTGCAATTGAAGCATTGAAAAACAGGAAACTAAATGAATACAGAAATCTATATTTTTACAATGAAGCATTTATTACTCATTGTTTTTGAGAAAGTGATTTGAGAATAGTGGTGCTTTCTTTATTCCATTGCATTGGATCATTGACTCAAATCTTTTAAGTTTGTTCACTAAAAAGGAGACCTTTTAGATTAATTCGCCGATTCCTTCAGTTAGCTAGTTCATATGTCATATTGTTTCACCAGTAGGTGGCGAGTGGTGGCAGTGTCTTTTTATGTTTTGAGACGTCTTCAACCGAACTCTTCTTATTAGCCAAAACAAGTAAAATGTGTGTGCCTACAAGTCTAAGTCATAAACAATATTTAAGTATTGTAAGACTGCCTCACATAAAAAAAACTGAACATGCCATAGATTCAAGTACCCTTAT
Source organism: Enteromius viviparus (assembly GCA_032353835.1). NCBI lineage: Eukaryota > Metazoa > Chordata > Actinopteri > Cypriniformes > Cyprinidae > Enteromius > Enteromius viviparus. The sequence goes on from JAUCNO010001053.1 coordinate 11,898,432, forward strand.
TATGGGTAATGAAATGTCCATATTTTGTTTCTGGGGATCCCCAACAACAGGTTGACATGCATGCAAGGTCAAAAAACGCTTTCTTTGTCTTATAATATGCATTTATTTTTACCTTACTGGCTCAATGAATCACAAATAATTCTTTCAGCTATTAATTTTTCCAAACCCCTCCTTTGCGTGTCGCTAATCTCCTGGTGATTGGTCTGATTGGATCATGCCTGTAATGGCTGATCAAGCAGCGTTTATGAGTGCAGTGCTGCTTACTATTTTTTTACTGCTCTGAAAGTGCTACCTAGTGGAAAGAATGAATTAGCATTTTCATTCAGACCAATGCGAAAAGACCAAAGATCACTTGCGCTATAGACAAGCCTCATAGAAAGAGACTGCAGTTATTATTTGGGATTCTGAACCTTCATCCACAGGCTTCTCAGAACCAGCAATCAAACCAAGCACATATCTGTCCACTCCTCTCTGCAGCTCTCATATCAGTCCACGTCCCATGAGACCTTTCTGCTTTACATAAGATTATATTACTATAACTAGCTTTCATCAACCATTCATCTGTCTCCTCATTTATACAATTCTCAGCACTAAGTAAAATCAGACTGACTGTATATTCTAGGCTCTACCACAGGAAACTCTTAATCTGTAGCTGATTTAGTTGTTTTCAATAACTTTCTGGATCGTTCTTGCTCAGGGCGAAACTGCATAACCAAAAGGTGTTTTAAATAATTACAGACATTTACATCTGTCAAAGCAAAAGCAGCTGCCAAATATTAACGATACATAAAACAAAAAGGCTAAACATTCCCAAAATTAGACAGACTCACGCATATGGCAAGTCACTACTGCAGATCGTGGATACGTTTCTGTTTGTGGTGGTTTTTAGCTTGCTGTGGTTTCCGAAATGAACATCAAATGTGGCTCTATTTGCATAAATCAAAACAGCCTAGTGGGTTATGGTTTTGTTACCTCTTCATTTCCACAAAGCGCTGAATTCATTTAAACTGTGTCCACTGACCACTTCACAGAAAGTCTAAGCTCTGTGGCTCTGTTGGGCACTGAAGTATACACAATGCCTTTTCTTAGAGGAAAAGGACTTGAGATGGGATAAGACAAACAAGGTGACTGAAGCGACCCACAGAAGAGGCCGAAATTGGGATGGTGAATAAACGTCACTCTTTCTTATGTCGTGGTTGATTTTCAAACCACTCTGAACAGTTTGGCTTGCAATGAATGCTCATATAGTTTGTGTGTGTGTGACTATGTATGTGTATATGCATTGGCAGGTGTAAAACCATGTGTTGAGAGTGGCTATTGCAAAGAAATGCACATGAGTTCAAATGAGTCTCGCTTGCCGGGATTAAACAGGATCAAATGCTGTACAAACCAACCAAGCCGAGAATCAACCTTGCACCCAAGCTGTAGCACAATGGGTACCGCCATGTGTTGGTTTTGCTGTTCTGAAGACAACACATGGGTAGTGATTCCCTGAGTAACCTTCAGCTACAAAAAAATACCACAAGGGCAGCAACATTAAGCTTTTGGGTTCAAAGGTTGCCATCATGGCTTCCCTTAACAAGACGAGGCTACAGAAGAACTCAAAGGCTGGCTTGTGTTAACAGACTGAGCTGCGTGTGTACATGGACAAAGGAATGTGAGAGATGGGGCCAGAGGTGCGAGCAGCCCCTATAAAGCTCTCTGCTAATCTTGGCCGCGAGTACTGAGTACACAGGGCTCGAGACAGACAACGCTGGAGCAGTTTGAAGAGATGGGGGCGCACACTGACACATCGCTCCTGCATCACTAAGCAATGTGTACATGTTACACTGGTTTTCAGTCATCCTTTCTGCTTTTAATTGATCCGTCTGCCTTTCCACTGGTAGGCCAGTTAACTATAAAGGGTTACTCTACCCCAAAATAAAATGTTGTCATTAATAACTTACCCATTTGTCCTTGGAAGACAATTTAAGATATCTGGGATGAAAACCGGGAGGCTTGTGACTGCCCACTGGCTGCTAAATAAGTACGACTATCAAGGTCCAGAAAAGTGTGAAAAACATAGTCAAAATAGCCCATCTGCAGTGGTCAACCATAAAGCAACGAGAATACATTTTGCATGCAAAGAAAACAAAAATAACAACTTTATTCAACAATTTCTCTCTACTGTGTCACCGTAGCACCTTTTTGGAATTATCTACTGAACACATACTGCGTACACTGTTCTGTGTCAGATGCACCGCACAGATAGGCTGTTTTTATTCCAAGTAAAGCGTTAATACGCATGGAAAATGCACCTGTGTGGTGAGGCTTACTTAGTAGGCAATGGGACAGTCACAAGTTTGTTAAATTGTGAATCAGGCATGAATGAAGCTTTTAATAGTTTGGAATGACATAGGGTTAAGTGCATTTGCGGACAAAAAGCATTCTCAAAGCTTACTAAAATTGAGGATAAACCACTGATGTCAGTTGGACTACTTTCACAATGTCATTGCTACTATTCTAGGCCTTGAATGTGATAGTAGCATTGCTGTCTGAGCAGGCTCAAAAAGCTCTTGGATTTCAACAAAAACATTTGTGCTCCAAAGATGAACAAAAGTCTTGCAGATTTGAAATGACATGAGGGTGAATAATTAATGTGCTCTCACGCTTTAATCATGGTTAATGGAAACACAATGGTGGTCTTTAAAGTTCCTAAAAGGAACTCCTACAGAAACTTCATCATACACAGGCTTTGAAGCACTTTTTGAGTATGCATTTTTGAGTCAGTTTCAGAACGGGACTTTGACGTTCTCCAAAAGGTTCCAGTTGTGTGTTCATCATTGCAGTTTCCCAACCTTGGTCCTGGAGACAAGATAAAGTTATAAAATTTTATTGTCCACTTTATCTATCCATATTGGTCTTGGTATCTCTAGTACCAAGCTGATGAGCTGATTTAGGTGTGTCTGATTAGAAAGAGCCTCCAGGAACAAGGTTAGGAAACACTGATCCCCAAATGATGTACCTTCATTGTGTATAGCAGCATTTTTGCACAGTGAGACAATAATAAAAGAAACTTATATGGATACACTTTACTATAGACATTTGAGAGCCTCAAGACAAACTTGGCCCTAACTGCTGAAATGAAAAGCGCCACTGGGCAGGTTGCACCTGAACAAACATTTACTGTACTATAGTCTCTAGTCTCTATGCTTGTATAAGTTATATGGATAACCTTTATACTTTTTCAAAAGTATTTTTCCCCCCATTTTGCCAATTCAACAGCTCCCTTTGGGATGTGCAGGTTTACAGCTCTCAGTGTGCTTTTAATTAAAAGCTTCTCATGGGGATCAAATGCATTAGTTTGAACAGCCAAACTCCATTCTTTACAATTAAAAAAGTCGCAAGTCCCCTCACTCAACAGCTTGCTAGTGTGGCCCTATTGCAGTGCTTTGCTGTCTGAATGACAGGGCCCTTGTGAAGTCGTCCAAGTTGTTTGCTCAGCCTAAGCAAAGAGTTCTGGAATGGCAGCAATAACAAGCTTGGATGTCTGGAGGGAATGATGTCAACCCCCTAGTTCTGGATCAGAGCCTGGCACGGATTGAGGGACCAAGGGGAGGGGGGCAGCCTCACCCACTGTCAAAATTACATACAGTTGGCCAGCTCCCCTGCAATGTTACAGCATAAGCGAACCGACTGAATGGGCCATTCATGCCTTTTCCCTTTAGCACACCATTAAAACACAACATGGTTTATGTTCAAAAAACGAACACTGATGAAAATACACCAAGAGGCTTAAGAGAGCTACATGCAAGCTAATATGAAGGGTTTCATAACATTCAGAGGAAACGACGTACAGTTGTATTACTAGATTCTGACAGTGATGAGAGTCCTAATATAGATTTGCATGGACTGACATATGCAACATGACATCGCAGGCAACCAATCAAAAGGCAAAATGTTTAACCAGCAGTTCCAACTAGTGGAAAAATAAACATCACGACCATTTATACTGAAGTTTTTCATTTAGTGGATTACAATACAGTATATGATAGAGACTTCAAGGATTCAGCACATTGGTAGTTTTTATTCTCTAAGTCTTTGGTCTAAAAATGGAATTTGCTCTCTTTGCTCTAAAAGTCTTTCACTGCCAGGAACCTCCTGAAAGACGTCTTTGAACTGAGGAGTACTGTCATCGCCTCCTAGAAGATCAGGCATACTGGCCTTGACATATCCACAGGGAGAGATAACCAAGGCTCTGAAAAATCCAAGCTGCTCAGCCCATAAGGCAACCCCCTGTTGGCCTAACTTTAAGTAGTATCAGAGCCATATTCTCTGTAGACCACTGTCTATTCCTATGCCCTTTTGTTTTTGGGAAGACACTACTGTAATAATCAGATGAGGACATAGTTACAGTGGCCGAGAGAGCTCAATGCGCTGCAAACAGTGCGGACCACAACGGAAATGTTTCGGGGGACCTCAAAAAGTGACGAACCCACCTGGGACCTGATTATTTGTTCAGTGGCTTCTGGTCAGAGATGTTGTCGCTGAACTAAAAGGTGAGGGTTTTTTGTGAGAATTTGCCGTTTGCATGGGTTTTTGTTCTGTTTGTATGTGTTTTTTTAAGTTTGCAGCGTGTTGAGCTCTCTCGGCCACCGTACATGGTAGATAATACTACGAGTCATCCAGGCAGGTTCTTCCAAGTATTATAATACCTGTTATTCAGGATGTTGTGATACACTATTAAAGACGACAGTAAAAAAAATGCAGTAGGCATATAATTAGTAATAATATGATAAAATTCAGATGATTAAATAGGTTGGCTGCACCAAAGGTGAAAAATAAATGGCTTTATAAATGCTCACATTTTGTTTTAGATAAGGAGAGCGATTCTGGCAAGGATGTTCTCTGAGAAGAAAAAATAATAATAATATTTTGGACCACCGCATGGACATTTCCCAAATGTTGGGCGCTCCGAATTTCCATAAATCAAACAGCACCTCTGATGAGCACTCGCTATTCATGACATGTATCTGGATGGGCAGTAGGTCCAGTGAATGTGGTCAGGAGACATTCGTTTTTATAGGCTGACACAGGATGGAGCTGAAAGAGGAAGGAGGATACGATCTTTGGTCTGGCTGATAAAAGAAAGGAAATTGCACAAGCAGACTATTTTTATTGATAAACGAGCTTGAATGTAGGCACATATTAGCCAGTCATAAACAAAAAAAGGCTATGAACATGAGGAATGTTCACATAGGATCCTTAGCATAATTTAAAAATGACAATACCACAGAAGATATTCCTGCAATGGACATTTTCAGCTGTAAATTTCAGAAGTCAAAAAAATCTTTGCAATGTCTCCGTGAAGCCGTTTTGAAGATTTATACAGCTAAACATGCTCTGAAAATAATCTGAACTCGGGGGAGTGTTGAATAGGGTTCATTTGGAGTTCTGTAAATCAAGTCAGATTTCCAGCAGAGAGGAGAAATATGTCAAGGAAACTGGCTAAGGAGCAGTCTGTTGGAGACATGTTTAATAAGACTAAAGAGATATAGGGGGGACAGGAGCCGATACCAGACCAGACCTTTACCCCCACCCACCATCTTCAGCAAATATCTAGTTACTGTTCAAGATTCGTGGACAGCCATCATCATCATACTATGAAATAAATCAATTCTCTGATCTCCTGTAGTACTTTTAGTCCTTCAGAAATCAAGCACACTTCAAGACTGTAGACAGCAAATTCATGTCGGCATTCAAGAAGTTGGGTTTGCAGTGAAGCATTTAAAAGTAAAGTGAAGTGTGAAGAAATAAAAAACACTGAAAAACAAACACTAATGATGGTTCAATAATTACAGTTATAAATCCTGTCAAACCACTGTTAGATAAAAAACTGTATTCATGAGAAAAGTAATGTAACCTGATCTGTTGTCTTACATGCCAAATAAGATGACATCACTTCCCCTTGGCAAGCTTACAAACACTTAATCATCAACCTGCCTAAAGGAAAACGGTGTGCGGAAAAAAACAGCCACAGTAATGATAATAATTATGTCTTCTACTATAATGAGCATTGCCTAAGGCTCACAGAACATTGAACTGAACCAATGACCTGTCACAATTCACAGCTCATGCCTAACCAGAGACATATGTGAGTTTTTAACCCAAGATACATTCCACTGCCCTCAGCGCTACAGAGGTGAGATTTATTTAAGTAACTGGTACATTTGAGACCTTTCAAAACATATATACTCATGAAGAGTTCTGGTTATGGAGCAAATAAAATTACATGCAGACGGACATAAATAGTTTGGATCACGAACAATATCTTGAATATGTGCAGATTTTGGGTGAATTCATAATCGCACAATGAATTCTTCAAATATATTTCTTAAGAACAATATTTCTCTGCATGAACAGTAGTCTATATTCCGCTGCATGTACGTTTTGAAGACTACATAGTAGTATTTTCAGTTACAGGTAAAATTGCACTCGCAGTAAGATAAGAAAAGGCGTTAGAGGCATTAACCCTGCCCTGGAAAGATTTGTGCTCAAGCATGCAAAACTTACTTTCTTTCAAGTAACTATAAAAAAAATAAAAAAGAAGTATAAAGAATGCAAATCAGTGGTGAAATGTCTGCATAGCTAAATAAATGGTACGTTATGGTTCATAACCTACAAAGGCCTTATATAACAACTATTTTGTCTAAATAAATTAAAAATTTCAACAACTCAATGCAAAACAACGCCATTATTATGATTTGTGTTCATTTATTTTAATATTCACCAAAAATGTATATAACAGTCTTATAAAATGCAACCATCAAAATAATGCCAGTAAATGGAAAACAAACAAATGACCAAACACAACAAAAGGATATACAGTGGTGCTTTTAAGTGTACAGGCCCTTTGCAAAATTGGTAATGTCCTGAATAAGCTATTTCACATAACAAATTTTTACATATATTCCCACGAAACAAAATAATAACTGAATTTTTAAAAATGACCTGATTCTAAAATGTATATACCCTTGAATCTTAATGATCCATGACTAATGAAAAAATGAGAATCATTTAATCATCATCATCATCCTGTTCAAAAGTTTACATCCCCCAGCTTTTTGGTGCATTGCATGGCCATCTTGAGCATCAGTAAATGCTTTCTTCTTTTATTATAGTTGTGTATGAGTCACTCGCTTGTCCTCAGTGTGAAAATATAGATCTCAAAATCATACAGTCACTTTTGGAAAGAGTTCAAATATGCAGAGGATGCTGGAAAACCAAAGAATGCGCAGGAGCTGGAAGATTTTCTTAAAGAACAGCGGGAAGGACCAACAAGGGACAACTATGACATGACAAAATATAAAAAACAGTTGTGGATCATGCAGGAAATATTATAGATTTTAAGAGCACGTAAACTGTTGAATTAGGTCATTTTAATAAATGCAGTTATTATTTTGTCTTAAATAATAACTGTATGTAAATATCTGCTATGTGAAATAGCTTATTCAGGACATTTCTAAATAAAAAATAACATGCAATTTTCATGATTCGTCTTATTTGTTGTAATTATTAACATTTTGCACATTCTGCAAGGGGTATGTAAACTTATGAGTTTATTGTGCACCTCCAAATACACAGTTATTACTACACTATATTAACTTGTATAGCAAGAATTGCTCACAATATGAACCCGTCAAAGCCTTTTTCAAGGAAAGACATTTAAATAAGAAAAACATTCCTGGCAATGTTTGGACATTCGAGTGCGTTATGGTGATGATTGTGTGTTTGGCCTCTTTACATGTAGTTGGTGTACACTTCCACGAAAAGCACACCGCAATTGCAGACCTAGCGTGTCAATGACAGTTTCAACTGACTGACAGAAGGCGTGTAAGAGCAAAGAACGCTTTTCTGACAAGAAATTCCTCAAGTGTCCTACGTAATCTTTGTCCTAGATAACTGGGGCAACTCTTTTTCCTTGCTGAACTTCAATTTCTGAGTGAAAATAACCAATGTGTTATCATGTGTCATAGAGATCAAATTATCTGTTCTTTATAACATTAAAAGTAACTTCGTTAAGACTATGCAGCTGAATGACCTTTAACTATGAATGATCTGTCTTTCTTGTGTAAAAAGCTCTGTTACAGCACTTCCTGACAATCTGAGAAACTAAAGCCAATGGAAACCAGTGAATGGCAACCACGGCTCATTCCAGAGAGGAAGGTCATCGTACTGGACAAGCCATGTTTTAATGTGGTGTCTCCACCAAGAGGCTGCTTCTTTCCCTGAGTTGACCTCGTTTTCAGCTAATTGCCTCTAGGCCTCCAGCGCTGCTTAGCAGGCCGCTAAACAAAGGGAGGCTAAATCCCTCAGCAGGCTATGTCATTATGTATCAGCAAGGGTCTGTCTTTTCCAAGTCAACTGCATGCATTTGAGTCATTTAACTCGCAGTGATACTAAATCTGAGGCGAGTGAGTGCTTAAGACAGAGGTTAGTTAAGGATTGCAGGCCGTCTGCCACTGTCTCTCCAGGCTAGATCTGCTGACTCATTCATTCACAGTCAGGGTGTCTTATGGGATACATAGCGGTAAACCCGTCAGGCTTTCGGCTTATTCACTGGCACCAGTCGTGTTTGAATCACATTATCTATTTCTGTTATAAAAAATTAACTAATCAGAATTCACTTTACAAGACCAGCCAGCTGTGAGTAAGAATCTTCCCACAGAAAGCATCAGATTTGGCTCGGATCCCAGATTTTGGTATATAATAACATGTTGTTGATCCTTCCAATATAAATGTTACAGTCAGGCAAGAGATCCTATCCGTACTGTCAAGATGAAGACACATCTGATGTTTTGGTTTGTCTTGAGAACATCTTACCCTGAAGGGCCTTGTCATTTTGGCCATGATGTGTAGACAAAGGTACAGACACCGATATGAGGACAATGATTCTGACTAGCAGCATAAAATTTCCACCTGTAGTTAGACATCTGTCTGGAAAATTGTATGTTGTTGTTTGAGATTAATTAATGTTTATGTGATATGACTTTTGAACATTACTGAATGTGGTGGACCATTTACACTACATGTAGTGCTGAGAAACTGGGATCACTTGAGGTGTTAATTACAGATGATAAAACTTCGGTTTGATGAAGTTTACCGGTCCAAACGCATGGACATTGTTCCAGAATTTACCTTTGGTTTTAAATGTTGTCAGATTAGTACAGCATTACTGAGGCATTTATAATTAATTGCATTTAAAGTCACAATAGCTAGCTATATGCATTAAAAGAAAATAAAAGAAAATATTGTAAATATGGTTCAAAACTTAATTTTCTGTCAAGTGTTTCAAAAATAAATTATACAAAATAGATTTTAAAGCAAATAAAGTAATTTTGCACTGCAATATAAAAAAAAAAATGTAATGTGCTTTACATTTACATTTCTTGTAAATCACTAAAATATAAAATAATGTGTTCAGTGAATTTCCAAGATGAAATTTTTTTTTTAACATCCAAGAAAGGTAAACATGAGGGAAACGAATTACATGAATGGAGGAAGCAAGAGAAAATTCAAAAAATTGATGAACAACACTGCGATCGGCTGGTCGGCTTTAGTAAGTGCTACGTGTTCATTAAAAAGATGAACAAGGCCTTTTAGATTATCTTTGACTGCTGCCTGCTGTTAGAATGAGGTACTACAATTAACTCAAATGAAACCCTGAAATCAGAAAACAAGCTTATATAAAACATACCAAGACATTAGCAAATAAAATTACAAATTACCGTGTTACAGATTTCTCTTATTTAGAAATAATTAGCTTAAAAAAATACACAAGTAATTGTGTGACTTAAAAACATTTAAATAATCAAGTACGACTTTTAAGTCATTATTTTTATATTTTTTAGCCCTATCATCATCAATAACACACTAATAGTTTATTTTACGTGCTGTTATTCCAACTCCAATAACAGACAGTAGCATTGCATTGCAATTACACAAAAACACTGCTCCAGGTGAGGCTCGAACTCACAACCTCGGCATGGCTCTGCATTGTACTGCTGTATAAGTACCGCGCGCTAACCGATTGCGCCACTGGAGCTTCGCTCACATTGGCTGTAATTGCATATATGACTTCAAGCTTTATTATCCAGTCACAACTATATTTCATACGTTTCTAAATGCTTTTTTTTTCTCATTGCGACTTGAGTATTTATTAATTGACCAACGAAAGTTATATTCAGGTGTTACCGCTGAACGTTTCGTTTTTTCTACAGACAGTTGTTTAATGTCTCACGTGTTTTAGCTTGCTGTGTTAAGTTAATGAAAACATGCAAACGAAGTACTACGCTTCATCGATTTAGTAGGGTGGCGTAAATACTTTGCATTGCTTTTTGATAGTGTTAAGCATTAAATACGGTATTTTGAATGATAGTAATGTTGCAGCACGTGCTCTGTGCATATTGCTGTTAGTTAGCAACAGAGCTAACGTAACGGCAGACTGTCAACAACACGAGATTGTTCTTCCAAAGCATCATTATAATATGAAACTAGCTGCATTTATTCAATTTCACATTTGTAATACATATGTTTATGTCTCAGTGACAAAAATGTGTTACGACCCCAATACTGAATCATGGTTTTTATGATGCACCTCTGTTACCCTGTCCGAGTAATTACAAATTCAAACTTCCTTACATATTCCTTACATACATATATATTATCTGGTTAACTCATAATCTGTTTGTGACCCCTTCAATGCACTTATGTTTGGTTTAGTAGGTAGTAAACAGGCAGAAATTCGAAGACTCTATAGCTCCACCTATAGCTAATTTTCTTCAAGTGAAACGCTTCTTAACTGTGTTTTCAACTAAAACTGCCACTAAGAGGGAGTAATCTAGGGCAATATTGTAAAAAAAAAAAAGACAAACTAGGTTGAGCCACAGTAAAGTGTCATATAAGGTATTTTATATGCACTGCTCATCAGGTCACATTCAAATTAGATTTTATACAACCATGTAATCATCAAACCTACAAATATGCTACATTATATGAATCAAAGTCTCACTCATTGTTTGTCTGAGAAAGGTCTTCTGGGATTGCTAAACTCTTATAATTGCATTGGCTTATCAAACAAAACATCACCATTTCCCAGCAGGAGAAAGAGTTCACTAGACAATCATGTTAGCCACTTTAAAAATGAATACTTTTAAATAAATCTAAAAAGATTAGAATAACAGTTAAAAGCACAATCTTATTATATTCTACTTCTAAAATGAAGTCTTGTATATATAAAAGTGAAAGATGCAGCCAGCAAATGATGGGGTAGAGGTGCTGCCAGGGTGATGGTGCATTGCAAATAATCTGCAGTGATGAAATAACATGACAACAGAAATAACTCCGGTAGGCTGTGGGTTCGTTTCAGTTTAAGCTATTTTTCAGGATGACTCTTCGACGTCTACTGACGCACACTCTCTGTCACTTCTTCTCTTCCACCAGACACCCTGCATTCTGAAACGGCAGCTATTGTTCTGAGCTCTGAATAAATGTCCCATTTATTTGGCATGCATATTTATTATTGGGCCTTTTAAGCTCTCTTCCCGTTTTAACTGGCTTCTTCCTCAATTTTTCTAAAATGAACACATTTCTATTTGTGTGTCACCAGCTTTTTGTTTTGTTTCTTGCTTTTCATATTTGCAGATTCTCAGGTTTCATGGGCCTTAATAATTCTATAAACATTTGGAGCACTAAGATAAAAAATGCATCTGAATAAACTGGGACAATGTGATAAGTATCATGTGTTGGACAAAATGCAAACTATTTCTTTACCATTTTAGTCTTGACTTTAAATTCTCTGAACTTTTACTTCTGCTTGAAACCCTTTCTCTTTTTTTCAGTGGCTCAATATCAGACAGCCATATAGAGATCCCAGGGATGGGGTAAAAGGAGAAGTGGTTATACTTTCAATTTGCAGAAAAGTCATGGTGACAAGGCCAACAAATATGTTTTCATATTTCATTACAGTATCTGTCTAAACTACAACCACAAGACAACTGGGCTCTCTACTCTAGTTGGTTCCAGGTCATATTCCTGTGCTCTTTATATCTGATCTAGTTTTCGGTGCCATGCGTTTCTTGGTCTGCCTCTTTTCCACTTGCCCTGTGTGATTAAGTAAGGTGCACCCCATCCATCTCTAACACCATTTCTTGATTTGATCCTCTGCCGGCAGCTTTGTTTTCTGCCATAGTTCTCTGTAACTGATGGTCTCTGCCAAATGGATACCTAAAATCTGACGTAGGTGGTTGATGATAAAAACAGTACTTTCTTGGTGATGGCAGCTGTGGTTCTTCAGGTTTTGTCCTTGAGGTTGGTATTAAAGTTCCTGACTGGTTTTGACTGACTGACATACTCTCTTACCAGCATGAAATATTTGATCTAAGATCAGTACTTTGCATTTTTTTCTTCAACCCTTTGTCTTCTAGCAAGTCACATGTTCAGTTTGATGCAGGATGACTAACAAATATTACGTACGGTATTCTCCGCAAATGATTAGTGATAAAAGTGGAAGTATCAGAATGTAACACTTTCTATTTGTTTCCAGCACTAAAACCTAACCTTCAGTCTGGTAAGTTTTTAAAATGTTCACATTTCAGATATATAATTTTGACAATACTTGAACAGTATATTTCTATATTTATAAGGTTTGCTTATGATTAAAATGATGGGTAACACTTTAGAATAGGGGTCCAAAATAATGCATTAATTAATGATTAATTTGTTCACAATTATGCATTAGTTGACCAAAAACACACTACTAATTAATGATTAACCTAACATTTTTATCATTAATTACTAGTGTGTTCCCTTGTCTGTCGTACACTACGACGTATGTCGTATCGACAGACTGGGTCTTTATACCTGAGAGCCCTGATTCGCTCAGTATTACGAAAACGCCAACGAGTTGGCAAGTGGATAATTGCACACCAGCCGTACCTGGCCCGGCGTGCCGGGTATAAGTAGGCTCAGGTGCAACCACTCATTAGATATTGCTTCAGAGCCGAGAGCTACGCATGTGGTCATCTCTAACTGAACGCTGTGCTAACAGTATTATACTGGACTTTGTTTTGGCGAAAGCCGTTTTTTGTGGCGGAAAAGGTGCAATCAACGGAGTTCCTGTGAAAGCAGTAACTTCCTTGGGCGTCTCACAAGGTGAACGGTCTTTGATACGGTTGATTGGTTTTCTTCTTCGGGGTGGAAGATGCCTTTCCGGCCGTGTCCTTCTGGTTGTGGTCACTATTTGTCTTCTAATGACGGTCACGAGCGCTGCCTTCAGTGTCTGGGGCTCCAGCACGCTGAAGAGGCGTTCGGGGTAGGGAAATG
>JAUCNO010001053.1:11911849-11922745 GCA_032353835.1 Enteromius viviparus
TTGTGAACAAATTAACCATTAATTAATGCTTAACTAATGCATTATTTTGGACCCCTATTCTGAAGTGTTACCAAATGATGGATTTTATTTGAAACTCACTGAATAGGATGCAAATGAAAACTTCACATCTTCCAAAACTTACTATTTCTGAATAATTAGTTGTGTTTAAGCATTAATAAGCCATATGTGGAACTGGTATTGATATTAATCTGAACATTACAGCAGTTTCTGTGTACAAGAGGTTATGTGTGAGGTTACAGAGAGAGACAGTTTCAGTTTCACTTTTTCGTATTGAATGTGTCTTCTGGTTTATGAGCCATTGTTTTATGTTTGTTTTTTCATTATATTGTGATCGTAAGCAAATAGTTCTAAACAGCTCATTAAATTCCACGAGAGGAGCTACGGGATGAAATAGTGCAGGAGTTGCTGCTTCATCCAAACATCGTGCTGCAGCCATTTATGAATTCAATTATTTGCTACATTATCAAAAATATCCAGCCATCAAATAAATGTTTTTTTTTTAATGCTCTGATTGTCCAATCAAACAGCACAAAAAAATCTGCCTTCTTTCTTCAGAGCGTCTACAATTTCACAAAGCCATTCATTCATTCATTCATTCATTATCGGTTCACTGAATATAGCTTTTATGTGATAAAATTAATTCACATCAAAATTCCCACACAACCTTTAACATCTCTGGACCAAAAATTACTTTTATTGTTAAATAGTACTATGAAATGATTTATTGCATTCAAAATAAAACTTTTTTTTACATTATATATATATTTTCTATTTGTTATGCATATATAAATACAGACATATAGTATACATTTTTAATATTTCATTTTTAACATAATATGTTATAAACATAACATATGTTCCTTAAATTTATGCATGCATGTGTTTGCATTTATATAAATAGGCCTAATAAATATACACAGTGTACACATATCATGTATTACAACAAAAACTTGTATTATGCATGCGATTAATCAGTTGACAGCACTACTTCAGAGGTTCACTTAAGATGGACTGGTGAAGCCGGGTCATGAACCTGCTGGACCAAATAGTCATTTACATGCAAATGCAGAACTTATTCCACACGCAACCCTGTAAATCAATGCTCTCTATATTGAAAAGCAGGGTTATGCTGCGGTGTCAGCACTGATAGGTTACTGCTGCGTAAACATGGATTTTAACCTCACGGTCACACACTGTATGTATAGGCACCACCCCCATTATTCAACAAATCTAAGGAAGTTCGTCACGAATTCCCTCATTGTATAAACCACTGCTGTTGCCTATAGATTATTGCAAGCATCTTGGTGTATTCTGAAATAAAAGGAAAATGACCAACCAGTCTCTTCATGTCAACATTGACAAGTGGATCGCTGAAAATGAGAGTTCCTTTCTACCACCTGTATGCAACAAATTAATGTAAGTGATCTTTCATAAACAAACAAAAACATGCTTTATATACGCACATTAATAAAAAAAAACATAAGCTTTGTCTATTGTGTTTTAGGTTTTTTTATCAGCTGAACATTATGTATGTTGGTGGCCCAAATGTAAGGAAGGATTATCACATTGAGGAGGGAGAAGAGGTGAGGTGCTATTCATGCAACATATCAGATAATAGTACAAAATAACATGACATGTTCATTTAAGAATAGCTGACTTGCTTTTTTATTTTGAGTAACTGCACTGTATTCTGGGAATCAGCCATGATCTTCACAAAAGGTTAGTGCTTTAGAGGGATTAGATTCTCAAGGAAAAGAAGAGGAAAAGGACAAGAGCACTTAACTAATGATTAAAGATGATCTGATATTGACAACGTGATTTTCTGCACCTGCTCTAAAGCTCTCATTTGTTAATCATTGTTTGGGATTTGCACCACAAACCGAAAAGCTTCCATTACAGTACAATACTGCAATAGTTTCCAAATACACTTTGCATTTTTTAATGGGGGCAAAGTCTTTGTGCTGATGCAATTCCCTGTTATTTCTGAGAGTGTGTTTGTGTGAAACCCAATGTTATAGCGTTTGCCTTTTTTATTGCATTAAAGTTTTGGAATACCTTTACAACACTAATGACAAGTGGTAGACTTTGATGCTTGTTTGCCAAGAACAGCAAGCATAGAATCTGGAGAGATAATGCCACCAATAAAAGTAATGGAAAAAGTTAATACATCACCCACACAAGATCAACATTATGACACTGGTTATGATATCACTGTGTGTAATATTATGGTAATTAAAGGTAAAATTAACTTTTAACACTTTTAACAACTTTACCCATACTTAATTACTCCAAAGCCCCGCCCTTAAATGACATATCAGCCAATCCAGTGTCATAATGATTTACAAACAGAAATTGTTTCTATTTGGCTAGTTTAATGTATTTAAAATTAAATAAAGAAAGACAATCATAATGTATTACTTTAAAGTGCCGTGTATAATTGTCTCTCAAAAGAAAGAGTTGATTCTGAAACAAGTTCTTTTTAAAAAGTCCCAAGCCATTTCATGTTGACGTCAATATGAAGTATTAGCATATTAACCCATCCACTTGTTGCGCACGCAGACCTAGGGAAACTTGATCTTCACCTTGGGCTGAATAACAAAGCAAATTCAGTCTTTGCCACTAGGCCAAAAACTCACACCGCTTTAAATAAAAGCGACCAGTCAATGTCAACCTGTTGTTTGGGACTCGCAAAACTAAAATATGAACCTTTTTTAACCCATAATTGGGGTGCTTTTTGACTGAAATTTTACCTGCTGCTTTTTCCACTCTTTTCCACTTCATTTAATCTCATCTGCTCTGTACTTCTGTGAGCAATTTTATACTGCAGCCTCTCTCATGTCTCCTGGGACTCGTTGCATTTGTAAGTCACACAGATAAAAGCATCTACTAAATGAATAAATCAAACCTATTTCAGTGGCGTAAAAAAATAATTTATACTGCACTTTTACAGTGGCACATTTCCAAATCATACGAAGGCTTAAAATATTAGAATTAACTCTTGTTGAGCACATTAAAAATGACCTAGATTGGTTTAGTGAGCCGGTCAGGATTGTTCATTGGTTAATATTTTAATATTTGTCACTAGAGGTCAGTGTAAACCATGCGAGTCCTACCTGGCTATATTTGATCTAGATCAGGGGTGCTCAATCCTGTTCCTGGAGATCTACCTTCCAGCAGAATTCAACTCCAACCCTGATCAAAAACAACCTGAACCAACTAATTAGGATTTGAAGGAGCACTTGATAATTACAGACAGCTGTTTGATCAGGGTTGGAAATAAACTCTGCTGGAAGGTAGATCTTTAGGAACAGGATTGAGCACCCCTGATCTAGATATTCCACATGTGATGAAAGTTTACTTTTGAGGCACGATTTCTAACATTAGTCTTTTGTTGAGGATAATTTATGCTTTGCGAAGGTTTAACAGTAAAACGGTTAAATCAGATACAGTTCACAGTTTACTGAATGATATAGATTTTCTCTGGGAGAAAAAAGCACTCGTGCCCCGTCTGCCATGAAGTTTCATTCCAAGGGTTTAAATGAAATCACACTAGCAGAAAAAGACACAACAGCACTACGTTGGTAATACAGGTCACAGTTACAAGGCTGATGGTTTCAAAGACAAACAAGCAAAAGCTATGAGATGTGTTATCCAGTTCACAGAACACTAATATTCCTCTTGCTGACTTCCTGTTTTATTTGCTTTTGTGTCACAGCTCTTTTACCAGGTGAGGGGCGATATGGTTTTGAAAGTGATAGAAAATGGCAAGCATAAAGACATACACATTCGAGAAGGAGAGGTGAGAATCATCTGGATATGTGTGATAGGCTGTATTCATGTCAAGTTATTTTAGTCTATAAAGACATTTTTTAAGTCGCTGCTATTCTCAGATGTTCCTGCTTCCAGCGCGGATTCCCCATTCTCCTCAGAGATACGCAAACACAGTAGGGCTGGTGGTGGAGAGGAGGAGGCTTCGCTCAGAGACAGATGGCCTCAGGTACCATGGGATACTTCTCCTAGACACATCCATCCTACATTTTGTCTGCCTTCCCACTAACCATACTCTCAAGTCAACTCCATTTACCCATGCTACTAAATTGTGAATTGTACTAAATTTGCTAGGTACTTTGTGGATAACAGTACAGATGTCTTGTTTGAGCGTTGGTTCTACTGTGAGAACCTGGGAACCCAACTTGTTCCCATCATCAAAGAGTAAGTATTAGTTGCTTAACCCAAACATTCTGTTAAGATTGACTCTTTTATATTTAATCAAAGATACTGTAACAACATCATATTGTTAATTATTCTTGCAACTATTTTATTAATTTTTTATTTAAATTTAAAAGTGTGTACTTCATAATCATTTTGTACAATGGACTTATTGTGTACATACATGTTCTAACATTGTACTTTTATTTATAGAAATACCTAAATGTAATTAGACATGCAATTAATTTCTGTAAATTACACGGCTGACCCATCCCTTACACTTTAACCCTCCCTTAAACCTACCCATACCACCAAACGAGTCCCTAACCTTACCCATATCCCACCTCAATACCAGCAAAATTGTTTTGCAATACAATATGAACACAGTAAGTACATTGTACGTATTTGTTGATGCAAGTACATAGTAGTTAAGCCCTCCTAAAATGAAGTCTGTCCTAAAAATGTAATTGAATAAAATGTATTTGTATATTTTTAAACTATTTCAGAATTTTAAGCAGCCATTACTCTAGTGTCACATGGCCTTATATACATATATACATCTTTTTTTGGATAAAACCTTGCCTTTGTAGTTTAAATATAGCAAATATGCACCTTTATATGGGTGTGCCTGAAGATAATACCTTATCATGACCCTAAAATGTGTAAAACAAACTATAATATATATATTAGATGCAGTCACTATAATTATGCATTAAACCTAAAGTATCTCTGTCTTCTCATTTTTATGCATGTGCATATAAATAATGAGCTACATTTGTATATGTCTAGGTTTATGGATTCCAAACAGAATAAAACAGGAAAGCCTGATCCAGGTAAATGCAATATTTCACTTTACTGTTGCATGATGAAACAAGGTGAAATACCCATATATTTAGCATGTCATTACTGTATAGTGCTGTTGTTCAGGGGGTTTAAGGGGTAAATGATTTGTTCTTCTCTATAGCTGAGCAAATAGATGGTTTTATGTAATAATAAGGAATGTTAATATCAGGCCTCACTCACATGATACTTTAAAGGCACATGCAGTTTTTTTAATGATTACTTGCACATAGTTCTGTTTAATTTTTGCAGCTGAACCCATCAAGCCAACCCCATACCCACTCAATGCAGTGGAGGTGATGGCACCGTTCTGCTTCAGAGAGTGGGTGGAAAAGCAGAAGCCTGCCCTGTCCAGTGGTCAGCCGGTGGATATGTTCGGAGCACAGTTTGAGACTGAGGTGAGGAGAAGAAGCCTAGCTAAACCAATCAGTACTACTTCCTCCAGGAGTCAGTCAGATGAGATCCTGGTCATTAATCAGAGGTCTGACTGTTAGCAGTTTCTCATCAGCAAAGTATTGACGTATGCATAAAGTGGAGGGAGACCGAGCCTGTCTGTCAAATGGACTCAACCATTACAAGAACAAGAAACAGAGCTTCTGCAACTTGAAGCTCAGTACTTTCTAACTAGGTTCAAACATTTGTGTCATTTAATATTCTCATTTAATAACTCATGCAAAAGAAGCAAGAAAGCAAGCTACTGATTTACAGTTGTGCTATGTTTCGATGGAAGGGGCTTTGGCAATAATGCACTTGCTGACTTAAACTTTCTGCCTATTAGACGTTTCTCTTTGGTCCTGGGACATCTGGGACATCTAGGAGAAAAACTGATGGATGGATCTGGCAGCTGGTAACACATTACACCGTTCTTCTTCTCTGTCCATGTTGATTCTTAAACTTTGCTTTTCCTACTTTTTGTTGTATTTTATTTAGGAGGGGTCCTCCAGCATCTTCATGAATGGCAAGGAGTATAATTTGTCTATAGGGGATTGTCTTCTTGTTTTTGGAGAGACAGAGTGAGTGTGCTGTTCATATGTGCATAGTCTAACAACTGCTAAATGACTGAACTGTTTGTGTGGGATGAGAAATCTCAGTGACAATTGAGCAAGTATTTAACTACGTGTGTGTGAATGACAGTATTTTTTGTTAACGCCACTGTGTTTGTGTGTGGCCTTCTTCAGATATCAGTGGAAACGATCACAAGATTGTGTTGCTTTGTATGTTGCCCAAGACCCAGAACGGAAGAGACCCTACTGAAACACATAAACTCTTTAGGACCACATGCATGGATGGTTTTAATTACGACAATCAACGACATTCAATGCAGTTTGTATTATGTACCAGCACAGTATCATGTTTACAATACTCACAATATTCACACATTATTAGACAAAACATGTGTTCCTTGTTTTAGGCCTTAAATAATAAAGCAATTAAGCTTTTTAATCTCTTTAAACACTGTATATGACAAAGCCCTAGTCAATAAAAACTCTTTTAAATACAATTATTTAAACATATAGATTTTTAAATGCAATTAACATAATGGTACAGTAAGTCCTCATCATGATTTATTGTTTAATTTAATTTAGTTTCTTTAAATATCTAATGCATGATGTATTTCGTACTCCATCAATCTTGAATTAATTATATAAAACTGTAATACATAATTGACTGGCTACAGTGTTGGTACTCTATGGTGCTGTTTAATTGCGGTACCTGATAAAAATGTGCTGCTACTCAGCAGTTTAAGTACAAGGGCTAAGGTAGTGTTAGGTAATGTGTGGTTAAAGCTAGTACATTTGGCAGCTATCCAGTACACTTGGCCGCATTGTGATAGAAACAGAGGTAAACATATGAGATGTGGTTCACTGCCCTCAATTCATTGAAAAGCAGGGCTGTAGAAGTGAAACATGGCATAACAAAGACAGCAAACGGAAAAAGTGAACCTGTAGACCTGACAGTTTTATTCCAACACTTGTGCAAGGCTGGTAATTTGCTGCCTAAGGTAACATTGCTTTTATACTAAACCCAGAATTTTGGTATTGCGCCAACCATTCTTGCCTGTAGTGCCAGTTATGTTTTTCTGTTATTGTTATCTACTCAAATGCTTTCATGACATTCAAACTGAGTTTTATCTTCACTTTTGCAGAACAGGGCAACAGTGCTGTTTACTTTTTCATCAGCCTTGGTTTTGAAAATAAATTTTCCATTCATTTTTCCCATAGGGATTTTATAAACATAGTTGCAAGCCAAAGCAACCAGCTACAAGGTGAATCGCATCACAAGAGAGACAAACGCATGATGCATTGCAAATTACATAATTAAATGAAAAATGACAGATAAATATTACTATTATGGTAAGAACGTCTATTCTGTATTGTTTAGTTCACTGTTTAAAAATAATTACTTTGCAGAATCACGATTAAAGTAGTTTGTGCCAAGAAATTTGCATTCAAATATGAACATTAAAACACACAAACAAACAAATAAATAAATGAGGACTGATGGCTTCAATAAAAGAATGCACCACTGATTAACAACCTTGAAGCTCACTGTGAGTCTGTCTAGCATTAATAATACATTTTTCCTATGAAGAAAATGAATGTGTTTTTTATTTCTGAAACCTGACTGTTGTATTATCATTGTAGCATTTATCAGGCCTACTTACTACCAAAATCAAAATGTTGTCATTAATCATGTATTCCCTTGTCTTTCCAAACTCGTAAAAGCTTAATTTAAATTCAACTTAAGAGATTTTGGATGAAAACCAGGAGGTTTGTGACTGTTCAATTGACTGCTAAGTAATAAACACTGTCAAGTCTTAGAAAAGTATGAAAGACATTGGCAGAATAGTCCATCTGCCATCAGTGGTTCAACCATAATGTTACGCTAAGCTACGTCTCAAGCCTCTTGGTTTTCATCCAAAATATATTTAATTGTAAAGACGAACAAAGATTTTACAGGTTTGGAACTATTTTGGGGTAAGTGATTAATGATCAAATTTTAATTTTAGGGTGGAGTAACCCTTTAACGCTTTATCCCAATACCAAGACATATATACTCATGTTCTTTTAAACAGTTCACATGTTCAAGTAAGTTATTATCTGTTTAAATTGACTATTTATCTAGCCGTATCTTCAAAGTGTTCCTGATAACGTGTTTTTCTGCTATAAGTGCCGCCAACGCCCATGGGACGGCATATTCGAGTGTCACCAGCCCTATGAAGTTATACCTGAATTCTGAATAGTCCCAAGGACAGGCCCCGAACAGCCTGAGCAGAAATCCCCAGCTAAACTCCCACAGATAGATGAAAAGAGTGTAGACAGTCAGCCTGACTGGTAGGGGGCAGTGTTTCTGCTGCAGCCTCGCTCTTAGGCCCTCCATGAAGAAAATGGCAGAGCTGTAAATAAGAAGTGCCCATAGGCTTGTGTGGCCTGCGAGTCTGTGGTCACGGGTGTAATACCAATCCCAGGCTGCGGTGAACGCCACCTCACAGAGGCAGCCGTGCAGTGCGTAAATGTACAGTCGAGCGAGAGGTGAGAGGGGTGTGGGTGTGATTGGCCCAGGGACGTCAGTGTCTGGAACAACAGAAGGTTTTGTTAGCACAAGTGTACATACTTGCCTTTGTTGATTATACTTTATATGATTAACTAACAAGTAAATGTTTAATGTGATAAAGCTTTGGAGGATGAGAAAACAATCCAGACAGCAATGGAAAGACAATGTGTTACTTTATCTGGATGTTAAAGACATATTAGTGAAACACACTTCAGAAATCAATTCGAACCAGTGCTTTTCACCGCCTAAGTGCAACGCCGTATCATGTGAGTTACCGAGTAAACTGAAATACATATGAAGCTGTATATGTGATGACATCATTCAAAAGTAGCAGTATTCAATTCATGCAGGATGTTTTGAAGTCATAACATAACATTCTGCAACTAATTGGGTAAAAAGATAGCCTTTATTAATCAAAAATGTACCTGCAAATCATAGTTTGATGTGAAACGGAATAAAAGTTGTGGGAGTTTTACTGCCTCTAGTGTTCATTTTAACTGGAAACTGATTCGTATGTATAGGTACTGTACATCTTTTTAGTTTTGCTGAAATGTATGAAGTATTTCCAATGCGCCTAGGTTGAAATCTTTAGGCATCTGCACAACACTATCTGATTTCAGTTCTGGGAGTCACAGTCTGATTCATCGAGTTAGCCACCTCATAAAGTATATTAGATTAGATCAGGTCGTCTTTTCTGAAAATTGTGAGATATAAAATCATATTTGCGAGTAAGCATGTCTAGTTCTGAAGAAAAAAAGGACTTGCAATTTAATGTTACCAGTTTAGAATTGAGAGAAACAAACTTTTAGCTTATGTATTTCAATACTGACTTTTGAATTGTGAGTTTAGTAAAAAAAAAAAAGTAACAATTGTCAATTACAAAATCTCAATTACCTTTTTATTTATTTATTCATTTATTTATATATTTTATCACAAGGCTGAAATGAGCTTCCATATTGAATTAATTGGTTAATTTGATTATTATTCTTTTTATTTTTTTGTTGGTTTATTTTAACTTTTACAAGTAGCTACAGCAATTTGCTTAATGTCTCATGGTTGAAGCAGAATTAAATGGTATTCGTGATTTTATTGTACAGGATATGGGCAATGAGAAAAGCTTAGCTTGACAATGTGTGGTTGCATCTGCCAGTATTGCAGTATTGCATTTTCCAAATGCTCTACAAAGACATAATTTGTGACCCATTTGGAATGCTGTACAATTTGACACACCACATGTATTTACTGACAGATGTCTGCTTTTGGAGCCTCCACTGCTATGACATCATCAGTAAAAAATAAAGAGCAATACTGCTGAGAAAAACCCTGCCCCTGGAAACCTGGAAAACATAGTTTTGGTTGTGTTTGTTCAACAAGTACAATATTGTTGTCTCTAGCTAGGCTCAGAATCGATTCAGAATTTTTTTTATCAGTTCTATTTTCTCCCACCCCTTTTGGCCATATTATAAAGCAACACTGCATTTATACTGTATATTTGCAGTGAAGAAAATTCCCAGAATGCACTTCTCCAATTCCAAAGATTTCAGTCTAATTTAAACTAGTATACCCAATACTTATTTATACCATACATTACTATATTATGTTTAGTTTAGTCACATTGTAATGTCAGAATGTGTCATTCAGAGTTTATGAGCTAAATTATTTAACACATTTTAAATATTTAGCAACTCACAGCTTCCTTGGTTAATTACTGTTACTGCCTTTGAAGTCAACTGCCTTTATGCCTTTTTTGGGAAGAAGACAACAAATTATATTTGCTTTTACTTTGATAATCTTACAAATGAAAATAATTACCTTGATGTACTTTTGTTTTCAGGTGTTTTTAATACCATTTCTTTAAAAAATCATCCCTGGATGTATTGAATACGGATCCCAAGCAGTGTTCATTGTAGTTGCGGTGTAAACATGTCTTCAGGGGATAGCCTTTCTGATATGAAGTAAACTTGTAGTTGAACCGTAGTACAGATAATGCGTGAGATAAGATGCACAAAAATAGGTCACTGAGTTACAGGCACTTCTACTCATCGAAATCACACATGAAAGGAAATTAAAGATCTTTCAGCTTTCATTCAGAGAGTGACGCACGAGACCACTTCAAACGAGTAGTTTATGTGTCAGCATGCCTTCTGACGTTATGTTATAGGTTAAACAAAAAAAAACCTCTTTGACTTTTTTGACCCACTGAAAAAAGCCACCAAATTCTTATGAAATCGTAGAAACAGATCAACCAAGGCAACTTAAGTTTATATATAT
>JAUCNO010001053.1:11981369-11992803 GCA_032353835.1 Enteromius viviparus
GGCCAGGTATGGTTTTCCATACTAGGAATTTGTGCTCTGCATTTAACCCATCCAAGTGCACACACACAGCAGTGAGAGGTGAACATCCACACACACACACACACACACCCAGAGCAGTGGGCAGCCAGTGCTGCAGCGCCTGGGGAGCAGTTATGGGGGAACGGTGCCTTGCTCAAGGGTCTCACCTCAGTCGTGGTATTCAAGGTGGATGGAACACTGCTTATTCACTAGCCCCAACCAACAATCCCTGCTGGACCTGGGACTTGAACCCACAACCTTTGGGTTACAAGTCCAACTACAAGTCCAATTTTTAGATAATGTCCAAAATAATTTTGATATATTACGTCTAAGGGGAAGAAAAAAAGGAGGTGATGTTCAGGTAACTACAGTAATTATCAAAGTGGGAGGTAATTCGTTTTGCTCCTAATTTTTATTAATAGTTAGTTAGAATTAAAAATGTAGAATATGGCCATGCAGAAAAGTTCTTTAAGTACTAATAAACAGCTTAAATTTATGTTTTTATCTATATTTATTATGCACCTTGATTTTGCTAAAGAATTTAATAATTTACTGGACTTTGTTTTTTACTTTATCTGTAGCGTAGGCTAAATGTTGTGCATTCACTGAAAATCATTTATTGCCATAAAATTTATGAACATGTTGGAGAAGTGAATAACTTCATTGTTTAGCATGCGTTTCTAAATCAAATTACTGTAGGTAAAATCATTAAAATTCCAATTATGAAAGCTTATGCAAAGAATGTATTATTTATTTGAACATCTGCGAAAGTCATGTCTATTCAACATGTTCTTCCCCATCTAGCCTTGAAATAATTCTTCTGTCATTGTTGTTCTTTCTAAAGCCACTTTCTTTAGCTGGAATAACATCCTTTCACACTCCAGGAAACAGAAATGTATGGAACTCTGAGCATTCCACGAAGAACGTCTGCACTGATTCTCTTCAGCAGTTCCGATCGCGGTTGCTATGGAACGAGTCATTAGAACCAAGAGCTTAAAATGAAGACGGTTTCATAATTTAACCCACTGACATCTCTCTTTCATTGGCTCCCTTCTACGGTTTACATTTCACGGACACTAACAGTGATGAGTCACTTGCATTGTCTCCCACTGATGCAGCTGCCATCATCAACCTTCTTCACCAGTCATAAAAATCACTCTTGCAGGCAGAAAGAAGCGATTGGAATCGTTTCAGATTGCAACTCTCAATGGCTTTCACTTTTCCATTAGCCGTGCGTTTAGATTTCACATTGCCACCCAGCTTTGTCCCTACCGAGGTGTCATTTGGCCTCCATTGGGCTCGGCGCCACGGTCTCAGATTCGGGTCTCCAACTTTTTGAATAGTCAGATGTCTTCTGCTGTTTGTTAATGGCACACACTACATCTTCTCTGACAGGTGGATCGATGGCTCAGATGAAGTTAAGCAGCAAGAGCAGGATTAATTTTCGCTATCTGATAGGTAATCGAAAGTTGGTCCACAGGGACAACGTGTGCCTCTGTCTCACCCCATCACCTCCATAAACACAGCCAGCGTGTTGGCTACCCGAGCCCAGCTGACAATCAAAGGGTCAGATGCAGTTAGTTTGCGCTCGGGTGAGCCACATTTGTCCATCAGAAACTCTAAAGCTTGTATTCGGTGGCAGAGCTGACCCACTGACTTATGGGACGTGACAGCAAAGGAGAAACTTTACTGATTAAAAATTCATCTCAGTCAGATGTATAGTAGGCTATGTATACTATAGGCCTACATTAGTGACCTGCACTTAAGAAAACCTTCAATTGATTTATATGAAATTGTTGTGCTCTATTAAACATCAGAGTGCTTTCTGGGCAAATTGTAGTTTGCAGGCTATGTTTGGTCATTTTCTGTCCATAGTTCAGCTTTCCTAATGTGAAGCGTGCAGGCACGAATACGATTGTGTCTTGTCCTATCAAATGTATTTATGCAAATCACTTGGCCTCAGACAAATCTTCAGACATAAAAAGATGAGTTGAGACAGCTGAGACGGTGTGTCAGTTTATGTGTGATGACACACAGCCTTATTATATATAAAAAAACACTTCAAAGAAAATGGACAGTACTTTGTCTCATTTCATCTGTTATGTATAACATTAGTAGCGTTTGGGCTAAAATGTTATGATACGATAGTAATATTGATACTCACAGTAGTGAGGAGGTTTCCATTTTTTGGGGGGGTTTAAGTCCTTAATATCACAAAATCCACTCGAAAATGTTTTGTTTTGTTATGGTTTTTGTTTTTTGGACAGACAGGCTCTCAAAACAAAGTAGACAGTCAGTAGTTTACAAATGATGAGACAGTGTAATAACGTTGCTGAGGTGGATGCAAAGCCTAGATTGATTAATAATGAAATAATGCTGTTGTTGTAACCAGGGAAAGACTAGAAGTACATGCATGGACAGATGTTTATGACGCAACAGTAAGTAAGCTAAGACTACAGTACATGAATACATACCATGTTCAGATCCTAGTTGGGACTGTATTATGTACAGTTGACAATAATAAAGAGTTAAAAAAGTGAATATATTACAGAAAATGGAAGTCAATCTTAACCAAAAATGTTTATTTAAATGGTAATCATCGGTTAACTCAATTAATTTTTTCATCAATTTGTTTAATATTATTACTATTATTATTATTATTTGCTTTGTATTTTTATAGCTAGTAATTAATCAACAGCCCTAATATATAATCACAGAATTAAACATTTAGTTTTAGACCTTTGGATCCCCATAATAAATCTAATAAGTGAACATGTTTTGCTGATTTGTTACAGCCTCTAGAAACATAAAAAGCAGACAGCGTTATTTTTTACCACTTTTTCCATTGTTGTCATGGATTTTCTGTTTCTTGGAATGTGTCCGTGAAGCACATGATTAGTGGTTTAGTGAAGTGCTTCAGGTGAACCCAGCCTATGATTGACAGTCATTAAAATGGCATTTACATGACATGCTCATCTGAATGACCCCTTTTTAATTAACTTACATTCAATTGGCATTTATCATACATAAACAAAGAGGTAGTCTCCAATTACGCAGATATTTTTACACAGCAGCCCAGTCGTGTGATAATGTGATGAATTAATGAATTACTTCAAGCATGTACTCGTAATCATCAGCGCTCATTAAGTAGTAGAAGCATGAGTCTCATGTTAGAGGAAAGCATTTCAACCTGATGAGCTTTTTTTAATTTGCAAATTAGCATTGTTCCAATAATGAGATAAGAAGAATGATAATCAACTTTGACCAGATGTACAAAATGCAGCAAATCTGAGTCTCAATTTATTCAGTACAATGACTCTATAGCATATAACTGTCTACTCTGAAAGGCCCGGAGCAACAGATGAAAGACCTGCATTGCCGCACAACAACAACTCTTGGGCTGAAAAACTAGAGGCAGATCACTCTGGCATGTGGATGAAACTGAGGGGGCTGAAGAGCAGAGAAAAGGGATTTCATCAGCATGCTTTGCTTTGAGTGAAGCATCTCCCGGCCGATTTAGCTTTGTCTCTTTCTGTAAGACACGCACACACACCCACAGAATGTTTTGAAGCTTGTTCAGATGTGTGCTTCCTTATCATTCATCCTACTGTTTAACCCTTCAGTGCTTGATGCTCATAAGAGAGGACATATACTGGAGAGACAAATAACACGGGCTGCAGAAAATCACTCTCTTTAGTGTTTGTTGAGGATTTCATGCGTTGATAGAGAACCGGTTCTCCAGACAGCTTCCACTCATCTGGGAAAGGCTTTCTGCTTGATGTTGGATCTAAGCTGTGGGGATTTTCTCTCATTTAAACTCAAGTATCATGGAGGTCAATTCATTTCAGGTGTTCAAGTCTAAGCTCTTAAGTGCGGGCCAGTATAGTTCCTCCATGACAACACACAGCGGGAATAACGGCTTCTAATCGCTCCTCTAGTTTATATCCAAGCGAATATGTTTATTTAATTTCACTTTTAAATGTTAGAAATATTAAACATGATTAATCCAGCATGCATTTTTTTCTTGGCATACTTTAGATAGCATTACAGTATGAACATATCCAATCAAGCGCAATAAGACAGAAAAGAGAATTCTGTAATGTGGCAGTGAGTTTGCTTTCGCAGACAAAAACTGATTTACATTAAAATGCCTTAAAATTACCCTAACATTGAAAGGCATTAATCAAGTGTTAAGGTTGATGGAAAAATGAATACATTACTGGTAATAAGTGAAACTGGCCTTCATTAGTAATAGGCTAAATTGTAAAAATATGACATTATATTAAAATATTATGGAAGCCTGTTTCTGCCACTGAATAAAAATAAATAAATAAAAGGTTATAGAGACTTTTTATCTCGCAATTCAGACTTTTTTTTTTTCATCAGAGTTACATCATGCAAACTTGCAATTCTGACTTTTTCTCAGAATTGCGAGATGTAAACTTGCAACTGCAAGTTATGAAGTCAGACTTTATAGAGCTCTTCATGGTTTAGGCTAGATTTGACTATGCTTTACTTATAATCATAGGGTTTAATGTGTAAGATAAAAAGACAAACCAAGCAACAATATGACATCCAATCAGAAATGGGGACGATATGAATGATATGAATATATTGTAATAATATTCAAGTACAGTAATAAGCTCATTTATTTCATCTTAATTAAGTTGTGGTTGCCAGAATTTAAAATGTACAGTTTCTATTCACAAACTACTTCCTGAACTGATATAATGTTAAGAGATCAACGTACTTTTCACGATGTGGGTGCAGGAAAGCATGAGCAGAGATTCGACTTAATCACGAATAATCAATCTTTTAATATCCAAGCAGACAGGCAGGGTATTCCACTGAACACTGAAACAAAACTGAATAGAACTTATAAAGGGGAGGCAATTAACACAAACAAGTAAGACACACCTGAACGTAATCAACAATAGAAAGAAACTAGGTCACACAAGGACAGAGCACATGGGGAAAACAACAAAACCAGTCCAGGGCATTCAAATACTGATGAACTAAAATCTGTTCAGTATTTTTTAATACACTGGTAAAGAGATTTTACATGGGTTGAGGTTGTTAATATATTAGTCTGTTTTAGTGGCGACACACACACACACACACACAAATTGCTAAAATGTTTGAAATATTTAAGATTGGTTAATGTATGCTCGCCAAGGCAGTTAAGTAATTCTAATAGAATTCAGCTTTAAAATATTCATCAGCAACTCTTAAGAAATTATTTTAAAATACAGATCTGCTGCTCAAGAAAGCATACGAGATTTATTTTCAGAACTATTAACTATTTGCTCTGTTCATTGCTATGTCAAAGGTGTTTAAGGCAATTTTAAGAATGAATCAGCAAAATCCCTTCTGCTACCAAAACAACTTTTATATAGACTATTCTTTATATTCTTATATATTATTTGCAATTTAATATGTTGTGCGTCACTGGGTTAAAACAAAGTTCATTATGTGCTTCACTGAAGCCAAAGGTTCATTGCAAAGTGAGGACAGCAGTGGTGCTTCCCATCTGCTCTTCACTCTTGGATCCACTGCAGACAACATAAAACCCACATCAACCACTTTAAGCTGGAATTCAGTGACTGAATCAATGCCAGATGAATTTTAAATTTGCCAGCATTCTCAGGAAAGTGTGTCAGCGTAATGACATGTCCATCCCTTCTTTACTCTCCGAATAATCTTGTGCTTGAATATGTGCTTGAAAGTGTCTCTCTCTCTCTATTTTCTGGTATTCTCCTGCTCACATTCCAGCCCATATCTTTTATTCAGTAGAATGGGTGGAGAAAAGCACTACTTTCCCTTTTTAGGTCAATATTGATATGGCCTTAAAACAAAGTAAGAGAAGGAGTGGTAAGAGAAAGAAAAAGACTTCTGTGTCTATCAGTGTGAGTTGATTCCTATATTCAGACAGATACTATTAACACCCTGTCTAAGCACAAGTGCACTCACTTGTAAAGTACCTGAATAAGAGGAAGCGTAACACTGGATCATGCTAATATTCAATCAGTCGATCAGACGTGACCAATCACCAAGACATCGCTGTAGAAAGTGATTTATTTCATGGGAAATGTTCTCAGTTGCTAGTAAGTAACTCAATCAGTGACATTTGTAAGGGATTGGCTTTGTTTGTAGCCTTCACTAATTCCTGAACAAACGAGATTTTCCCACCAGGGAAAAGGGTTTTTGTGGTCGTGCAGCTGCATGCAAACTTAGAATCGCTACGCATGAGGCCGAGCATCAGCTGGAGCAGCGGAGAACTCCTTTTGACTGAACTACAAAACCAAGAAATGCAATTGGTGCACTGATGATCACAGCTCACCATCTGGCAGTCAAAGGACAAATTTGGTTTTAGTAGTTGCCAAGAAAGTGCCCGTCCACATGCATAGTGCCAACTGTTTGGCGGGAAGGGAATAACGGTCTAAGATTGTCAAAGGTTCTGGCAGGCTCTGGAATTGAGCGCCCAGCTCAGTAGAAACATGCCCATGTGAACAAAGAGATTCAGACAGTGCTTTGTGTAGCTGGGAGAGAGCAAAGGAAATATCTAGTTTCTAAACGTTTTCTTAAAAATAACAGTATTGCTTTTTCCTCTATACTGTGCTTCATTGTAACTAAGTGGAGAAAGTTTTTGATCGCTCAATAATGTATAAAGGTAGATGATCATCTTTTGGATGTATTCATCTTCAAAAAATATAGAAATAATATATTAAAAAAAAAAAAAATATATATATATATATATATATAAAATATATATATAATGGAACATTTTTAAGTAAAACAATTTTATATATTATATTTTAAATGTATATTAAATGTAGTTAGTTCAATTTAACAATATTTTATGTACTATTTACGTCTTTAAATGAAATTTTGTTAAATGTGCTAAAATTCTGGTAAACTAAAACACTTTATTGTAATTTCTTTAAAAGCTGTATGTACATTTGTTGCAATTAAGTAGATTGTAAATATATTAACTATTAACACCTTGAATGTGCTTTAGTATGCAGTCCAAACATCAATGGAAAAAAGTTGAATGTAATTTTTTTCAATAAACATTATTCCAAAGTGCGTTTTAATAGTATTTGACATGAAAGTGCACTCAAACAATTTATTCATTGGATGAACTCAATTGAATTGAAGGCAGGGTTGCCATCCAATAAATATGTTTAGCCCCAACTCAAAAACAAAAAAAGAAAAAGAAATTGAATGCAATGAAATTTATTTAAGTTGGGTCAACTCAATTTGATCAAATATAGTTTTAATGAAATTCATGTTTTATGCTTGTTGAACTTGAACTAAAACATTTAACCGAAAAATAAATAATGGAAAGACATCCTTCTACACTGAAGAAAAAAAAAATGTACTTACCTTTAGGCATTAGCCAATTTATTATGCATAAAACAAGATGGTTTTGATCCATGGCATGCCCAAGTTTTATTTTTAGAAATTTTATTTTAGATAGATTTACTGCCCTGTGCAAAGCATGATGGGAAGGGGAAATCCACTTCCTAGTAACACAAGTTAAATATTTGATGTTCTTTCAAAATAAAAACATTGAGTTGAAACAAAACAAAACAGTTTCAAGTCAGTTTAACACAATGCACTTGTTTAAATAGGGAACCAAACATAATTGTGTTAAATGAAAATATGTTTTTCAAATAAACAGTGCTGGGGAATCATTTTTTGATTCCTTGATTCCTGTGTGTGCTTAAGTGGACTTTTATTTCATACATTTTAAAATAATTTTTTGATATTTGAAGCGCACTTCAAATGCACATTTATGCAGTTAAGTATACTTCTTCACATAGGATTGGCTTCTTTTTAATGTGTAAATACTTTGTGAGAGTTAAAAGAAAAGTAGGGTAGAATATGTTTTAACTGTAAAATACTTTTACTATTATAGCCAATATGGCTTTCTTTCCCAGCACCTGACAAAATAAACCCACATATATCCAGAGAAAAACATATGCAACATCTGTTTCATGTTATTTGAAGGAGCAGATGAAATCTTATGCATTCTCACCCACCTGTGCTGACCAAAACCACATCCTCTTCAGTGGCTAAGAGACCTAATCCCTGAAGATCATGGGTCAACATAGATCAACATAGACTAAGCCAAATACAAAATCACAACAGAGCATGACCACAGCCAGGAGTATCAGCAGTCTGGAGTCTGAATGAATCTGCCAGCCAGTGTAACAGAACGCTCTTTCTATCTTACACCATTTTTGGAGGAGCTTTCCTCTTGGCTTGGGTTTGGTTGTATGTAAAGGGTGCCAATAGCGAGTTGGCTTACAACATATGGTTGTATGATCACACACACAATACTTGTATGAACAAATCCATTAAGTGAAGATATGTACCCTTGTGAAATACAAGGACACATTAGTATAGCTATTTTTAAAAAGAGGACATATAATAGATATGATGTACTTTAAAAGAATATACTTAATTGCAAACCAGTTGTAATGCTTTCATGTCTTCTTGCATGTTATTTGCAATTAAATTAAAATGTATTAAAATTTATGAGTGCCTTTTATTTATTAATTGTATAAATTGTAATAATTTATACACTTAAGCAGGGCTTGAGTAAATAATTATATTTCATAAGTACTTACTGTATGTTACCTTTAAAGTATGAGTCCCATTTGGTAGCCTTAATTACTATGCACTTGCATTTAAATTAATTGTTGGGGGCAATGCACTTATTGTGAGCAGAACTTTTTTATATTGTACTCAAAATGTAAAAAAATATTTTTTACAAGGTCGTTCACTCTGATTTCTCCACACAAATGAATAATTCTGACAGTAATTAAAAAGAGGAAGGAGAGAGTGGGGGAGATTCATTTCCTGTTGAAAAGACTAACAGAAAGCTGTGTGAATATATGGTGATCCATAACTGATCTGCTGTTCACAAGTATAAACATAGCTGGTAAAATAGCAAAGTGGCATAAAAAACACAACAAACACTAGTCTTTTCAACCAACACAACAGATGTAAGGCAATTGAATTTTAGTCACTGTGTGGAAGAGAGTCCTTTTCTGGCCGATTGATGAAGAGCATGCTTCCTCCTCACACAAGGCTATTCCCGGAGCCTGGCTGGAGCGTCGGTGTGAATCAGTGTTCGAGAGGCTGCCTGACAGCGCTGAGAGGAGTGAATCAGCAGGAGACTAGGGCGTGAGACTTCTGTCCCTCAGATTCTGATGTGTCTGATCACACAGAAACACAGCCAGTGAGATCCCACTCCAGACTTGTAGTCCTTTTCTTTATTTTCTTTTGCAACTTGACTTCTACAGCCTAAAGCCTTAGAATAGGCAGTGAGGCAGTTCCGGTCTATTTACAACATATTTAATAATATGTAACAATAAACAAAGTCATTGTGGTTAACTGAAATTGTCACGCTTTATTTAAGGTCTAATTCTTATTATTTTCACTGCTACGACTTTTGACTATAAATTTTCTGCTTATTAATAGTTAGTAAGTAGTAGTTAAATGTAGTATTGGTAGGATTAAGGATGTAGAATAAGGCATTAATATGTGCATAATTGCTATAAATAAGTGTTGTTAATAAAGTGTTACCTAAAACCTCATTCAAAAACCAATTAGCAAACAAAAATAATTGTACTACCTGTTATGTACTGTTTTTCATTGCTGCAGATTTTGCTGCAGTTTCAAATGGAAAAGTCCACTGAGCGGTGCTAAAACACAGGTTTAATATGTGAACCCTGGCACAGTTTATTAAGTTGATATAGGTATGGGTAACACTTTAGAATAGCGGATGATTATAAGTCATTTATAAGAGATTAGTTAATGATGAAATGTTCATCTACAAAACATTCACAAATGATTAATAAGTGGTTATTATGTTTAGTTAATTAATTTACAAGTCATTTACAAGTTGTGAAAAACATGTTGAAAAGTACAACAAAATGTTTATTTTTAATGTAATAAAGTGTGTAAACCCTTTGTCTCATTAGAACAGACGATTGTGTTCTGTGTGGAGTGTGTGGGATCTACTGATAATGTGAACTAGCTTTACCCTCAACTGAAGTTCACATGAGGTGCACAGTGCTAAAATACTCCATGTGTTTACCATCTTTTTCATAACTTGTAAATGACTTGTAAATTAATTAACTAAACATAATAATCACTTATTAATAATTTGTGAATGTTTTGTAGATTAACATTTCATCATTAACTAATTTCTTATAAATTACTTATAACCATCCGCTATTCTAAAGTGTTACCAACGTTACTCGCGTAATGAAAAAAAAGGGGGTCCAAATATCCAATGATAGTGCAGAACGCGCTGTCACAGCTTAGAAGGGCGAATCCTCGCAACTCAGGTAAGCTGCACTGAACAGCGCTAATGGACGACCTATCACAAGCGAGAAAGCGAAAGAGGCTGGGTGTCGAGTTGATGTGGAGTATATCCTCGCATCTCGGTCTACGTCATGACGTGACTTTGTTGATATTTCTTCTCGACCTATCTAGCTGGCGCAGCGATTATCCACTAGTGCTAAGCACTAGCCTCTGGCGGTCAGTAGGAATGAAACAGAACATGAATTTAAATTTATTTACAGAGGTATTTGATGTCACACTTGTCCATGCGTGAAGATGTTGCGCAGCGCAAATCCGTCAATGAATGTTCCGAGTGAAGTAAACTTTAACAAATTTCCTCTGCTCAGGGAGTAGGGAGCAATTAACACTGTGTAGGAACCATGCCGATCAGAACACAGTTCATGCACAGGGCTCACTTTTTCCAAGCTGATTATCAGAATCAATCATTTCTTTTTTATTTATTTGGTTACAGTGTTTGCTGATTTTTAACTAATTAACCCGTTTTTTTCCCCATGTCTTCAACCTCCAAGCTAATATTAGTTTAGCTAATAAACATTCTATGACATTACTTATTTGTCTCCACAGTGTTTGATGATCAGTTTTTTTTTACCTCAGTTATTTATTATTTTATATTTGGCATATAACATGGTGTATTTTTATTAGGGGTGGGCATAGATTAATGTTTTAAATCTAGATTAATTTTACAATTAATCTAGATTAATCTAAATTAAAATGGCTCATTTGATTTCTGCCAAAGGCATTCAGAATATGCGTGCTACCTAAATAATGACTAAAAGTAAAGCCCTATTATATTTGAGATATCTGTGTGTCAGCACTGCCATCTTAAAAGTATGGGTTGTAAATTCTGGTTTCACAATTCAATTCAATAAGATTATCATCATCAACATAATGGCCCAGTTTCACAAACATTGTTTAGTTTAAACCAGGACTAGGCCTTAGTTAAATTAAGATATTAATGCATCTTTTACAAAATGTTAAGATATGTCAGAGCAAGATATTTTGAGTAGAAGCAGTTCAAACATGCATTTTAGTCTGT
>JAUCNO010001053.1:12011753-12022849 GCA_032353835.1 Enteromius viviparus
AACCTTTAAACTAATATATATCAGTAAAATATTCTCCTGTTCAAATATATATATATATATATATATATATATATTTTTTTTTTTTCATCAAATTAACTGTGCGTACTTAAGAAATGGCTTTTGCAAAAGCATTCAAAAAAGTAATTATTCCAATATTTGGATTTGTAATGTATGAGATATGTGTCTCTCACCTCAATGTCTCTCTCTGGATTCAGGTCGTGGTCCCACAGAATGATCTTGTGGTCTTTGCCGCCCCCTGTGAGCAGCGTGCCGTTCCTCATCTGACACAGAGTGAAGACGCTGCCATCGTGAGCCTTGATCTGACGTGCGATCTGAAACGCTCCTGCGGGAACGGGACGGGTTAGTAAGACAAATGGAGACCCGCTCACACACAATTTATGGGAACAGAACACCACAAATATCTCTCCTGGCTGATGCGGTTTAAGTGCCAGACTTTTTTGCCGTTGGGGATGCAATAGGGCTTTTAGAAAAGCCAACTAAAGAGAAGCTCATAGATATGCTTGCCAGTGAGGCCAGGGGTGTGTGTGTGTGTATGATGTTGCATTCTGGGAATTCCAGTAGATTATCACTTCTCCCTGTAATAATACTGATGTCTCGGCTGTCTGCACAAAGAGCCAAACCAAGGGAAATATAGACCCCGGGAGTTCTGAACCAGGCCCGTAAATACACACACACACGTGTATCTGAAACCGAGTGTGTTTCTGACCAGACACACTGTAACACCTGCACTACCGCACTTCTACAGTTACATGGTATCTACAAGCGTACAGACGCAGAGACAGGAAATCAGCTAGACAAGGCCAGTTCAGGACATGACATATGCCAAATGACTTAAGAGGAGGAGAAAAAATGAAGCAGCAGCCGGCGAAGCACGTGTGAGGATTCATAACCGAAGGATGTTACACAGCTTAAGCAGGAACTCAGCTTTTCTGTCTGATATTTTGCCCGTCACTCTATTTTTGTAACTAATTTAACTAAATACCAATCCACAAAACATACAAGAACACAAGACACAACTTAAATGCCATTGCTATCTATAGTCAGTGTGTAATTTAGAAGGCTCTTTTTCAACTTCTTTGATCAAAAACACAGTCAAAGGTATGAAATATTATTACAACTTATAAAAAAAAGAGCTATTGCAATATAGTTTAAAATTTCAGGATTCTTCGATGAATAGGACATTAGTTTGAAATAGAAATCTTTCATGACTGAGAATATAAGTACTCATTTCATTCGATATAACACATTTTACCCAACATTTTTCAGTAGTAGTGTAATAACACTCTGCCAAGGTTCGGATTAGGTCTGATTGATATGTAAATATAGGCGGTCACATGCTTATGTACTCATTTGGTTATATGTAGAACCTTGAGATGAGCTACAGGCAGCTGAATTTGCATAAATACACTTATTTAGACACACATAAAGATTCAGATTTGATAGATTAATGAATCATTTAATTTCAAAGTATCCATTAAAACTTTGAGAAGTGCTCGATAGGGCTCTGTGATTGGGAGCAGCAGTAGTAGTTTCTGTCCTCTAGGGGGCTGTGTGAAGAGATGGAGGGGGTAAATAAAGAAGTGATAAATGAGCAGGAGCTGGCAGAGTTTCAGCCTGTGGTGCAGCCAATCCAGTTCCACAGCATGCCAGTGAAAACCATTACAACTCCAGGATCAACACAGAGAAAACAATCTGTCAACTTGTGCACACAGACACTAGCATGTGTGCACGCAAACACAGTTTCAGTCAGCTTTCTAGAGGTTTCTCTTTCTGATGGTTGGCCTCATTAACATTATAGAATTGACAAAACAAAATGTTGACAAGCTAGCTTAAAGAGCCATCTCTTCTAACACCACAACTGTTTCCAACACTAATAATGAGGTTTTCCTGAGCAGCATATCATCATATTAGAATGATTTCTGAAGGATCATGTGACTCTGAAAACTATAGAATCCTGTTTCCACCACTAAATCATTTTTTGTATTTTTTATTAAATATTTTTTTTTCAGAATTGTGAGATATAAACTCACAATTACGTGCTATAAAGGCAGAGTTCAGAGTTATAAACTTCATATCTCGCAATTCTGACTTTTTTCCTCAAAATTGTGAGATATAAAGGCCAATTTTTAGAAAAAAAGGTCATAATTGTGAGATAAATAGTTACAATCGCCTTATTTAATTTTTAATTCAGTGACGGAAACGGACTTCCATAGTAAGCTGGAGTAATGATGCTGAAAACTGCATCCCATGAATAAAGTACTTCCTAAAATACAAACACAACGGTTAACTGTAATACTACTTCACAATAATACAGGTTTACTGTTTTTCTAATCAAATAAATGCAGCCTTGGTGAGACTTGTTAAATGAACTCTTTTACACAGAGTTCATAGTGAGACATATGTGAGGGTCAGCAAGGTTTATCTGTTGCATTTACCATCATTTAATAAATTCCTCCTCTTAACTTACTGTATTTTACTACATAAGTTAAAAAACTATGGGATGGCAATCATAAACAGAACTGTTTATGTAATGTTCACAGTCTTGACATGAGAAATATACATGGATCTCCTACAGCAGTGGTAAATTCGTGTCTGTTACTGTTAATATGACAGGTGTCTTTTGGTAGAACAGAATGTGGTTATGCACTGACCCCACATGCATCTGGCCTCATTCTACTTCCTTTATTTTCTTTATGGTGAGCGGGAAGTTCTCCAATCTGTTCAGATTGCGTTTGCAGGAGGATACCTTCGCTTGCCACCACAGCACTTTTTTTTAAGGAAATGCAGGTGATGATGAAAGAATGTTAATGTGAAGTATGTGTTTTATTATCCTGGCAGTGCTAATAATGCATGTGTGTGTGTGTGGAGCTTCTACCTTTCGGCCCTTTCCCTGGTGCTGGTTCTGCGGTGCTGCGGGTCCATATCAGTATGATTCCTCCTGAGTCTCCGGTCAAGATGTCTCCATTATTGAGGAAGGCCAAACACTGCACAAACTTGGGCTTCTCGTATTTCTGTCAAAGACACACAAACAAAATAAATAAATGTGATGTCAGGCTTGTATGCATGTACTAGTCTGTGCTTTGTACTGTATATCAAACTGACGGCAGCATTAGTCTAGAAATGTTTCCTGGGATGGGAAATGTTGCTAAAATAAAATGTCTTGATATTTTTTGACCTTTTGACTATTTCATACATGACTAAATATTTACTGTATTTGCTCTGAATCAATAAAAAATCTAGTTAAAATAATTATGGTATGTTTTTCAAACGGCTGTTCCCCCATTATTATTTTTTCTCAATAATTTTAATCTTGCTTGTTTAGATGTTTATTTGTATGCTTATATTATATTATCTATATTACAGTATGTTTATAGGAAGGTGATTCAATTATACATTTCCTCAAAATTTTAATGAATAAACACATTTATGTACATCTTGTATGGCCTGAGTGTGAGTTTTATTGTTTCTTTTTTCCCCAATGAGAAGCACAGGTGTCCTTACGCCAAATATGCCTTGTTTGCGGGCGAGTGAAGAACCGCTCCAGGTCCAGAAGAAGATATGGGATTTCCCACACGTGACAATGGTGTTGGCGTCAGTCGGGTGAAACTCCACCGCTAAGACCACTTCGTTGGTTGTCTAATAAAACAGTAGATTGGTCAAATCATTACAGCAGCAACAAACAGATGGCAAAACAAGGCAAAAAGGTACAAATGGAACAGACGTGGCAAAACATAAAAGGACGAGAAGGAAGCCATCTGAAAAGAGATGAAAAGAACTGAGACAAGGAAACAAGATAAGGGTTAAGAAATCTAAAAGAAAGGAACAAAGGAAGGGAGTGGTGATATCTGAGACAAGAGAACAAAATGAAAAACAGAAATGCGTCCACGTACCTTAATCTCAGCGATTTTTGATTTCTTCTGCCAGTCCCACACAGTGAGCATGTGTTCATTAGAGTCATCAATCACACTGAGATGAATGCCTGAGTCCTACACACACACACACACACACAGTTTGTACATCACAAATCTACACTCTAACATTTCAGATGAAATGACTGTTTACAAGCAAAAAACTCTTTCCCTTTCTTCAGTCCCTCCATATATGATGTTTTTATATATTTGCACTTTATTCAAATAGAGCCACTGAAAAAGAGTTCAGCGTTTTATGTTTAAACAAACGGGTTCTCAAAATCCTCAGGTTTTCCACCATTTGCAAGGTGAAAAAGTCTTGTTTTATCCATTAGTCACTAGAAAAACTGTCACAAAGGCAACAAAATTCGGAAACACTTTATTTTAAGGTGTCTATGATACAGAGCAATTACCTAATAAGTACTTAGTAGCCGTTGTACTTACATAGAAGTAAATAAACTTACCATGTAACTAAGTTATAAAACAGTTTGTACTTATGTAGATGTAACAGGTTGCTACTGAGAGTATTACACAGGCATAAGCTACTTAAAATACAGTGTATCAAGATGTATAACAGACTCGGTCAGTAGCTGTCTGTTACATCTACCTAATTACATACTGTAATTACAGCCTGCTCCATAATTAGTTACATGACGAGTATGTTCATTTCATGTAAGTAAACTGTTACGGTTAGAATTACTGGCATACATGACCCTGATCCAGGAAGTAGTTGTCAAAATAGTTGTTGATTAAACACAATCGATTGAAATCAGATTGCTGATGATAGACTCACGGCTTTGGAGAAAGCGAGGGATCCGACTCCTCTCTCGAAGGTGCCGAGGCCGATGATCTGCAGCGTGGAGAGACTGACCGAGTCCCAAACTCTGACGTGAGGCTGAAGCGGCTGCGGGATTCAAAACACAGACATCTCAAATATCACAGCAGGAACTTATGATGCAAACATCCCAAAAGAGCTTCTACTGATAAACCAGCAACATAATACAGTAATACAGCACACTCTTCCTTGAAGAGTTTTTCACAGTCTTTATGTGTTTGTTTATGCACTGTTTGTCTTGAAAGTTTACTGAAGCTGCCAGTTATTTCAGACCTGTTCTCCTATTTTGCATTGCTAAAGCCAAAGATGGAGCATAATATTTGAAAACGAAGTTCAGTAGCTTAACAGGTCCTTGGAAATAAAAAAAGAATGCCTTGTAATGAGCAATGATTAATGTTATGAGAAAATCAAGTTATACTGACAGGACAAATAAAGTGGACAAATGGCTATTATGGAAGAATGAGCCACTTGCATCATACAGTACTTTAATTCACGATCGTTATAATATTATCAAAGCAGAAAAACACAAGTTGTATTAATCATTTGCTATTATTAGATGGTTAACATAAAAACGACTGAATGCTTACATACTCAGAGTAATATTGTGAAATATTAGTATTAAATATTTACAATAATCTGATAATTTGAAGGTGAAAAGGAGAGTATGTTTGTTATTTAATTGTTTTTTTTTAATATATATTTTCAAATGATTTTTTTCCACAGTACTCTGATAATTTAAAAGTTCTAAATATATATATATATATATATATATTTTTTTTTTTCTACTGATTTTCCCCCAGCACAATACTCTTATAACTAGCAGGTTCAAAAGAATATTTAAAAAAGGTTTTCTATTTTAATATATTTGCAAATATTTTTTTTTCCTCACAATACTTTGATAATTAGAGGGTTTGAAAGAGAACATATATGTAATATATATATATATATATATATATATTTGTAACAATGCAAAAGTCTTTTATTTCAATTTAATTCATCCTTGCTAAATAAAAGTACTGATTTATTTAAATAAAATCTAAATATCTGATCCAACACTTTTGAAAGGTAGTGTACAGAAGACAAACGCAGGTTATCATAGTAGCTGCGCTGATAAAACTCACCCTGCCATCCTTATCCACGCCTGCTATCTGTCCTGTGGCGATACGGATCTTATCCGGGTGAACAGCAAGACTACGAGAGAAACAGACATTCAGAGAGAGCAGAACATTCACTCACACGCTAACACTGCTCAAGTCCAA
This sequence comes from Enteromius viviparus, assembly GCA_032353835.1. NCBI lineage: Eukaryota > Metazoa > Chordata > Actinopteri > Cypriniformes > Cyprinidae > Enteromius > Enteromius viviparus. The sequence goes on from JAUCNO010001053.1 coordinate 12,017,777, forward strand.
AGAGGTGAATATGGCTTTGTTTGTCATCATTAACATGTCATCAGGCAAATATATTTAGACAGGAGGGGGGTTTGAAACCTGCAGACTACGTCAACAGAAAGGCTTCTCTATCACTGCTCGTCGTGCTCCTTACAGGACAGATCTGCAGAGTTTGTCAATCATGGTAACAAACAAAGCATAGAGACGATGTAACTGATAGATTGAGTGTATGGTGTAGAGAGCTGTATTCATTAAAATGGTCAAAAATGATCGCGAGGAGAGCAAGTTTGCAAATGTGAACATGTATTTAACAGTTTTATCTGTTTTTTTTTTTTTTATAAAAAAGTTAATATTAAGTACCTTACATTTTGCTTTATTTCGTCAACAAAAGTTAAAAAGCCACGTCAGAGTTGAGCGGCTGCGAATCTAGTCTCACACACATTGCTGTTTTGTTTATCGACTAATTTTTGCGTTTAAACAAATCTAGCGAGTCAATGATTCAATGACCCGTTCAAAAAGAGAGCCACTTGCTTCAATACTAAACGAATCAACCGTTTAACTGAATCGTTTTAATGGATGACTCAGTGACAAAGACATTGACTTACTGCCACATAATGGCGTGTTCAGTTATATTCTGTAAATACAAGCAAACAAATGCACAAATATCAATAGGAAGGTTAAATTCTTTGATCGGAAAGTTTCTGTTCCTTTTTTTTTTTAGTTGGACCACTAGTACTTATCTTTATATACAAGAAGGTTATATACATAACCAAAGGCCATTTCCACCACTGCTAATAACTAGTTGTTACTCCTAGTATATTTGTGGTTTATTAGTACTTATAAAGTACATAATAATGCCTTAATCTGTCTCATATGTCTCTAAATCCAATGCTGACTGGTAAGCTCATTTGTTTAGTTCAGGGCCCACAGAAGTCATTTTCCTGTCATTTCCATCCTGTGCTTACACAGCCTCAGGAAATAAAACAGTGTCTTTTCATTAAACTTTCAGTGTGAGTTTCTTATTTAAAATTTAATTGTTTGATAAGACCAGCAGATGCCCCTAATAACACAATAAGGGTTAGTCTCACCATTTGACACAGTCAGTGTGTCCTAAGTAGTGCCGCTGTGTCCTCTCCTCATAGTTGAAGAGCACAACCACCGAGGCGATAAAATATACAATCTCCCCGGTAGGTAGCAAGTACACATTTGCACGGCAGTCACGTCCCCTGTAGCCATATCTGCCCGTCTGAGTCAAGGAGGACACAGGGAATACAACAACACTCCAAAAAACAATAATGTCATGTGATATCTATTTAATGCTTTACTATCCATCCCAATGTTTTCATTTCTGTTCATTTAATTCAGAGAATGGTGCACTTCTTCAGCAAATACTGGTTAACATCAAATTAAATTAAATTACATTACATTAAAATACACTAAATTCAATTTCTTGCCATACATTTCTAATCCATTTTAAATTAAATATACACATTATTTTTTTTAATGCATTTTAATGTATAATTTGACTTTTCTGTCTTGACTTTGTCTCTGTAAATCGTTGTAAATCACCGTTGTAAAATGAAAAACGTGCAGAGCATGCACAAAAGGATACACCCACTCCAGTTTGAGTCTCTCTGGGGGAAGTTCGGTGCGGACATCATCATAATTCTCCACGTCCGAAGGGATGAACATCGTGATGGGTCGTCCCCGCATGAACATCTTTATATATTCTCCCTCTGTGGAAAACAGTAACAAATATTAGGAATCAATAAAAAAAAATTATATCTCAAACAAAACCCATGTTTGTTTGTGTGAAGTGCATCTTGAATTTAAGGTTTTGTTAGTGAACAGAACAGACTGCTCCAGTTTGATCATTTGAGCAACATTTAACATACACATAGCATATATTTAGCTTCTAGCATTGCTCCTTTTACCTGTTTTTTTTTTTTTTAAATACTATACATTTTCAAATGAAGCTCTTGGATGGAGTTAGTGAGTTTCATGCTTAGAATTCATTCATAAACCCAAGCAAATCAAAATAAAGCTTTAAGCAGCGTGCAGAAGGGCCAGAGCAAAGACCAAATTTAACTATGATTGAATAAAGGAAAGTATAAAGCAGAAACAACAAGTCGGTGAAAAAAATGGACAGAGTGAGGCAGAATTTTTTTTCCTGGTCTCTAGAAACGCAGTAGCAGATCTTGTAAAACATCACATAATTCTATAAAGTATTTAACTCTGAACAAGACATCTGACCACAGATAACCTTTAAAAACAGCTTCGTTGGCCGAGAATCTCCAGAACATTCCTCACTGGCACTGATATCCTTAAAGGGACAGTTCAGCCGAAACTGAGAGTTCTCTCATCATTTACTCACGCTTATGTTATCCCAAACCTGAAGGAAATGTCTGTGTGTGCTTTTATATAATAATAATAATAATAATAGTTATGTTTCACAGCAGAAAGAAAATCATCAGGTTTAAGATGAAATGAAAGTGAATAAATGATGGCTGAATTACATTTTTTGGGTGAACTGGGTGAGTTCATGCATACTGAATTAGTTACAGTATAAAATTTAATCTTACAGAAACATTTCTAGGCCACATTTTGTCCCAAAAAAAAAAAAAAAAACATATTATAATTGTAATATAATATAAATATACATGTTTGATTATTTCTGTGAATTTTTTTTTTAAAAATCACAATAATTATTAATAATTAATCAATTATTGTATCAACTGTATAGTTTTATTTATTAAGATTTTAATAATAATTGTATTATTTTATTTTGTTTTATTAATTAATTAAAATTTTATATTTTATATTTTTTGTGAGAAGAATATATTTATTTTTAAAAAATTTCTCTCCACACAAAAATGAATAAAGCATTAAAAAACATGAAAAAAAAAATCTTTGGAATTTTGTCAATTGCAATGGATATTAAGAATGTTTTTATTTATTTATTATTATTATTATAAATCAAAAAAAATACTTTTAATATACAAAAAAATATCCTTCCCCACATATTTAGCATTAAGGTAAAAGAGCTTATGTGTCATAAAAAAGATGTTAATGGATAATGGATGATAACAGTAATTTTTTTTTTACAAAATGCACTTTTCTTGTTTCTTTTTCTTGGTTTCTTTTGATTTTGCATTGAAAAATGGAGCTAGATATGTTCTTAAAAATGAGTAAAAGCTGTTCTGGTATCTTTATCTTGGGATAAACACATTCCTCTGCTAATGAGTTACTGGTGGTGCATCTACATTAAATCATCTACTTAGAATAATGAGAAGAAATGAAGAAGCGAGATGAGCGTCTATCATCTAGCCTGCAAGCTGGGAGGAAAACCACTTACTATGGATTCCCCCAGAAATTATGTTTAGGATTTTGAGGAGCAAAAGCAGCAGAGAGACAGAAGAAGAGTGGAAGAAGTGACGGACCATTGATCTTTCAGATCGATCAACATGTTAAAAGAGTTAAAGTGGGATTAGTGCCTTAAAACCAGCTTGAAGCGGGTAAGGAAGTGGTAAAAAAAAATAAAAAATAAAAAAACGCTTTCGGCGGCTTTGGCCCTGTTGAGAGGAAGGCCTTACCTTGACTGTTTTTTTCACGAGTTGACATTTTAGCTGGGTATGGGACAGAAATAATAATCTCTCAAAAACAAACACAGAATGATAGACAAGGAACAGTTTTATTGATGCATGCTAAAAGAGGCCTGTCAACAGTTTTTAAGATGGGTGTGATCATTAAAAATGTCTGGAGGAACAAACGAGAAACCACAAGACACAGGAATGCAGTTTGTGTGCCTCTTTGCCAAGATTAAAATGACTTGAGAGATGCTCACACCTGTACTGCTCTCAGCCCAGGGCTAAATCCAGATTGGGGATAAGGTCGTTCCAGGGCACTTAGCCTGGCATGAGCCCTGTGCTAACAGTATTTTTTGGTGTCTCGGCTAATCTTGCCCTGGGACAAAGCCAAGCACTAAGAGGTGGCATCATGCTACTGTAGCTTTCATTTACTCTTGTGAAATGCAAGTTGGCTGCTGGGTGCAGCTTAAATGTTTTTACAGATGTAATGGCATGCAAATGAGAGTTTGTATTGATCTAAAGTACACAGAAGATCTGCACGAGGCAGCAGTTTCGCTTGAAGCACAGGAAATGAGAGGAACACACGAGGAAAAAATGAAGTTGAAAAATAATAGATCACGTAAAGGCAAAAAGAGACTTTACCTTGGCTGATGACTGGATCTCTGTGTCTAAAGAGGAAATGGGAAGAAAGCGAAATATTATTAACACGAGACAAAACAGCAAGGTCCAAAGACGGCATGTTTGTTCAGCAAAAGGAATGTCTTGAAACGAAAATTCATTGTATTGTCCTCATTCGCTCGCTCTCATGATGTTTTCAAATCACATGACCTTTTTTCTCCACAGAACACAAAAAGAGAATCTCTGACATGCTTTTTTCCCCCATACAATGACAGAGAGTGGGAAAAATAACACTCGCACCAAGCTCCCTGATATTACCTACTGAGAAAAATAACAATAGCTTTGTTTCGGTGCTTATAAAGCTTTGTTAATGCTAGTTAAGTACAATTTTCATTTTTATCATTCATTTATTGATTAATCACTGTTAGTCAAAGAAATAATGTAGAACTTTTGATTTTAAAAAAAATTATTAAATGCTATTTATTAACTAAGATTGATTAATGATTTAGAAGTATATTGCATTATTAGTTAATGTTAACTAATGCATTAAGAATTGGAACTATTGTAAAGTTTTACCCGAACTCACATAAAAGCAGCACGGATGCACCATATCATACGTTTTATGTTATAGTGAGATGAATACTACATGACCACACACATTTCTGACATTATTGTCTGAAGACTTGAATTCAGACACATGTATGGTAATTTTATGTTTTTTTTATTATCAGTAACTTCTCATTTTGTGTTTTCATGAGAAAAAAAACAAAAAACATCGAGGTTTACAATATTACGCCGGTTTCACACTGCACGCGTGAGCAGCGCGTGAGCAGCGCGTATTTTTTTCGGCGCCCATGTAAACGTATGAGTGCTTTCACACAGCACGCAG